>VUJU01005154.1:0-14958 GCA_009835225.1 Aphis craccivora
GTCTTATAAGGTATAAAAAACTTTTCAGGAAAAACAAAATTCATAAAAGAAAACTTAGAAGAAATTTTTAACAAGAAAAATAAAACAAAATTAGATTGGTGGCAGACATGTCTTATTTATGAAATATTCCCGAGATCTTTCAAGGATTCGACTGGCACTGGCATGGGAGACTTACGTGGTAGGTAATACAAGATTTTCAACAATTGTCTATTTCTTTACCATTCAATTATTATATTATATATATTTGAATTTATTACAGTATACATTTTACAGTTTGCCTTAATTGTCATTTAAATTAATTATTATAGGAATTATTGAAAAAATTCCATACCTTAAGTACTTAGGAGTATGTGCTATCTGGTTAACTCCAATATGCCCTTCACCAGGAGTTGATATGGGTTATGATATAACAGATTACAGAGCAATCGATGAAATTATGGGCACAATGGAAGACTTTGAGGAGTTAAAAAATAAACTTCACAAAAATGGTTTATATAATTTTAATTTATATTGTAGTATTAAACAGAAAATTATGTTTATTAATAAATTTCAATTTTGCAGGAATTAAAATTATACTAGATATAGTACCAAACCATACAAGTGATAAACATGAATAGTTTATTAAATCTGTACAAAAGGAAGAACCTTATACAGATTATTACGTGTGGGTCGATGCAAAATATGTAAATGGAACTAGACAAGTTCCAAATAATTGGGTGAGTAAATTTATAGAAAACTAATAATTGAATAATAATTATGAGTATTTTTTTTTAACCTGCCTACTATAATCTCTAAAAATATGAATCTTTGCATTTTTCGGTGTGCATATCAGTTATCAAGACTTATAATAAATAGTCAATAGAATATTTAAATTTATTTTATTTTAAATATGTTAAAATTTATTAAAATATAATAAAAATAATTAAACGTTTTTAGATATAATATTTTGTCATTTTTTGTAAATCTATTACTTAGATGGCTATATTTGGAAACACTATGTGGGAGTGGAATGAAATACGGCAGCAGTATTACTTACATCAGTTCTATAAGCAGCAACCAGATTTAAATTTTTGGAATCCATTAGTTCTCCAAGGAATAAAAGTATGTAACATCCGATGAGTAAAAAATAAAATTAATTAATTAATCAAATTATCAATATTTTATACTAGGATATTTTGCGCTTCTGGTTGGATAAAGGTGTTGATGAATTTAGAATAGACGCTGTTCCACACTTATTTGAGAGGCTGGATTTATTGGATGTACCGGTATTAAGCAATGAAACAAGACTAGACAAAGTTGGTTATTCAGAAGGATTAGACGAATGTTTTAGTGAAGTATATGACTGGAGATCTTTATTAGATGAGTATAAGAAAAAAGATGGTCAAACAAGGTACAAAATATATGCAAAAATATTGTCTAGAAAACTAATTGATAGTAATTTAGACTGGTTTAATATACAATTCACAGATTGATGGCCATTGAAACCTATTTGGAGTTTAAATATACGAAGAGATTTTATGGAAATGAAACAAAACCTGGAGCCCATTTCCCACTAACTGTATGCTTTATTCTATCAAATCATTTGTCAGCAAAACAATATGTTGATATGCTAACAGAACTGTTATCAAATTTACCAACTGGGGCATGGTTAAGTTGGATTGTAAGTAGAAATAATATACAATATACTTATATAGATATAGATAAATTATGTACATTGAGCGTGCTATAATATGATACGTTTTATAAAAAATATTATTTTTTAGGAATTTTGATTAATAAAATAATATTTAAAAAAACACATTGTAAAATAATGTTATGGTTTAGATTGGAAACCACGATGCACAACGAGCAACATTTAGATATGGATTGGAATTAATAGATGGACTGCATATGATACAATTGCTGTTACCATCAGGAACACCTATTGTTTATATGGCTGATGAATTAGGAATGACAAATACTTATTTGAGAGATGATCAGCGTTTTGATAAAACTCGTGATTACGACCGTGAAACAGGTCGTACACCTTTTCAATGGGATTCCTCACCACAAGCTGGATTCTCTAATAAAACAAAGACATGGATGCCTATTAATAAAAATTATGTAACTTTGAACGTCAAATCTGAAATGGCCGCTAGACGTAGTCACCTGAAGATATTCAAAGAAATTGTAAACCTGAGAGAATTGGAAATATTCCGTACAGGAAATTTAGAATTTTATGAAATATCAAAATACGTATTTGCTTTTTCGAGGTAAAAATATCAAAATTAGAATAATCCTAACATATTATAATAATTTTAATTTTTAGAAGTGACAATTTTTTCAAAACTTACTTTATTGTTATCAATCTTGGATCAGAATTAGAAAATATTAATCTCAAAAAATTCAAGAAGATATTATCTCCTAAAATGATTGTGAAAATGTCTAGTTTGTATGCTGAACAAAATAATGGGTTAGTAAAAATGAAAATTAATTTAACAAATATATATATAAATTAATATTGAAAATAACTTTTAAAGTTATTATAAAATCGAATTAATTATTCATTCAATTTACAGAGATATTGTTAGTGCTAAATCATTCACTTTGAGACCTTTGGCTGCACTTGTTTTGGAGTCAATATTTTATTAATGTATGGTTTTTATTGAATAAATAATAATAACATAAATAATTTTAAAAATAAATGTTAATATTATGTCTAAACTCTACAGTCTACAATATGGGTTAAGGTAGAAATTAAATCAGTTTCTCGCTTCAATTTTTAATGGCTGAACCGCAAACAATTTCGGTACAAGTAAATAAGAAGTTAAAACTGAAACTAAAAGCAGAAAGATTACGAGAGATGCGACTAAGTCGCGCTGTTTGTGTCCCAATGTTGGTGGTTGATAGTTATACGAGCGTTGGCGTTACGCTACAAGTTTTGTATTTTGTATTTACGAATGATGCCAACCACGTCAACTCAAACAATTAAATCGTTATAAAACGAATCTCTTAAAGCCCCTTTATATGATTTTCACCAATCGGGTATAACCGTTAAAACCAAATGCTTGGAGGGTTAGGTAGAGTAACGATTTAATGTAATAGAAATAGGTTAGGAACAACTATTTATATACCTACATATAGACATCTAGTGAATATTTGTACATTTCACTCAAACAATATTTTTTGCACACTCAATTTGGTGGAACGTCACTGCTATATAATCACGTTAATCACAATTTTTCTCAACACTTATTTCTAACGTTCCAAAAGTAAAGGACGTACTCTGTCAATTTAACCATTGGCATTGCCTCAATGACAAAAGCGACGAACTAACCGTATACACAAGTGTACCACTGTGTACGCTCAGTTTTCGTATAATATAGCAAACGTGTACCGTTGCGAACTTCCACTTAACGGTCCATACATATACACTCAATACAATATTTAGACTGTATGTGTCTAAGTATACGACACGAACATATTACACGACGCAAACTAAACGTACCGTTTGTGTATTATTAATTATTATTATAATCCGTTACCGGTCGTCGCCGTATATGAGACCGTCAATCAATTCAGCAAACGACTTGTACTTGTCGTATTACAACGTCCAATAACACAACTCATCGATGTCTTTAATATGTCACTCCTCGACAATACTATAAATAAACGTATGTGTAGTGTCTGGAGTACATTCTTGTCGACTACCCACGATCAAGCACGATACACGTTAAGGGTATTTCTTATTGAATATGAAATATACACTATATAATATATATAATATATAATATTAGATTACCGTAAATCATGTCCATTATTTTTGTACACAGAAAAATATTACATTGTAATTACTTATGTTACCTACTTACATTTCACGGTAATATTATGTAATATGTTTTAAGTAGCTATGAATAATAACCATGTGTATTAGAAATAAGACATCCACATAGCCCAAACAGAGACATTTTATTCGAAACACTTTGGATACGAAAATCGTGTTTTTAAACGTATATTTTATATTATGTAGACGGAAAGTTTTATAACTTTGCCTAATTCTATGGTTAGATAGCGATCTTTTGATTTCATAATTCATTAGAATAATAGTTTCCAAGAAGTATGAGCACTATGGGCGGTACTCAGTATATGAGTGAATTTTAATTTGAAACTATAATATGTACAACACACTATGTGTATACCAAGTTAGGTCATATTGCATTACATTATTGATACATCAAAAGTGAAACGCTATGTAATGTAATACATAAATAATATTTTTGATGCAATAAATAAACGACAATATGACGTTTTTAATTTATTAAATGTAAAAAGGACCTACATAAATAGATTTAATTTTTTTAATTTATTATCGATAGCATAAATAAGATTATATTCATAATATAAAACCTCTTTATGAACAATATAGAGAATAGTATCAGAATTCAGGATGTGTTAAAAGTCAGAAATATATTCGTTTATATTATTTGGTCGACTATCTCAATAATAAAACGGTTGTTTTACTTATACTATACTATTATCACAATATAATTCTATAAGGTGGTCGTAGAACTTTCTCGTAATATTATTATTATTATTATTATTATTATAGGTACCGGAAATATTATTCAAGTCGACTGTAAATCCTCTCCAGTCGTATAGCAGCGCATCCCTACAATGTTATATAATATGCAACCCATACCCTACAATCGAGTTCACACACAACACAGAAACGACGTCAATATTTTATTGTACCCGTATAATATAATATGTATAATATCTCGAGCATCGTTATGGTCATCGCATTTATCGTGAGTATATAAAACGTTGTTTTTGGTATGTACCTAGTTGTTATATACAAATGTGTTGCTAAATGAATGACGGCATTGATGAAGGTGCTTTTATGTAGAAACAATTATTTAATATAGTCATACTGAAAAATATCATTGTGTGTTACAGTTATTTAAAATATATATTTATATTATATTACAATATAGATAAACAGAAATGAAATAATCATGGTCCTATAAATAGCCATAATTTACAATTGCAACTTTTAAATATTGTTATATATATATATATTATAACAATTAAAGAAATACGTATATTGTTCTGAATCAACACGATATTATTATAGATTTTAAAAGGCTAAAATAATGCATTTGTGTAGAAATAAAATACAAATCATTTTTTATTTATTTTATGTTCTAAATGTCAATTCTACTAAAAAAATAATTTGTATATTAACAATAAGAAATAAAACGAGCAAATACAAAACTATTTTACTTCATGCACTTGGTACAATCTCATACATAAATATAAATTCAATATCAAACGTTTTGAAACTACTAAACAAATTAAAAAAGTTCTGGACACAAAATTGTATTCCTTAGCGAGATAGCATTATTTCAATGTTGATATTATGTCTATAACAAAAATGTATGATATAGGAAAGTCATAAAAGAAAATGATTAAAGTTTTCCGCTATAATTCTGGATAAGTCGAACTAACCCGATCCCTTACACTTTATAATAGACACGCCTTTTCAAGATACCCGAAATTCAGTTTCAACAATTTAATCCTAAAAGGATATAAACTAATAGTTAATATAACAATGTAAGCAATGTTTACTTCAAAATAAACATTTGTACAATGAACTGTATTGTGGACTAATTGTTTTATGTATACTCGTATATATGTATTAAATATGATCCGAATTATTGTTTTTATTTTATTAAAATTGAATAGTTGAATATATTAAGAAATAATATAGTTTTTAAATGTAAAACGCAGCTATTTAGATATATATATATATTAACTTGTTTATTTTATATACGTAAGTTTCTATCGAATATTTGAAGACAAAATAATTGGAACAAACAGACTTTTCCATGTAAAATGAAAAAAAAATAATAATTTATGCCGAGAGTGAGACTTTTTTTATAATATTGTAATGCATATAAAATTACTTTCAGTTCTACTACCCATAAACTTTGTAGGTTTTTTTTATACTTGCAGTGTCCGTGATAAATAAAAGTATAAAAAAGTTTTTTTGTCAAGAAAAAAATAGAATCGATGGTAGAGCATAATTCCCAAGATTTTTCAAAATAAACTTTTATCTGATATTTAAACGTGTTTAGTATTATAAAAGACAAAGACATTAGCAGTTAAAACAAAATAACAACAAAAATTAAAATGTACAATTATTGTATTTTTATATTATAGTTAGTAGTATAGAGTTGGTAAGGTATATAAAAATTATACAATTTTGTTTTAAAAGTTTATTTTTTATATGATTTGGATAATCTAAAGAACTGAGTTGAACAACACAAGATTATGAAAATATTGATTTGTATTGTTTGTTTATGGACATCAAAGTTTAAAGGGTTGTTAGATATAAATACTTTCAATTAGTTCTTCTGTACATTTAACGAATACTATCTTATCACTTAGATTAATTAATTTTTCGTTCTACAAGTTTGATAATCTTTTATCAAACTTTATCTTCTGGCTCCCGTCCTACGAATCACCCAAATTACATAGTTACAAGTTTAGTATCTGCATACAACATAATACTTTGTGTGACTTTTATAATATTAGAAAAATAATAAAAAATTTTATTTTATGAAAAAATTAATAACATCACGGGCAACAGAACGTTTTGTCTGCAGTAACGTTGTCGTATCAGGGCTTAGTCACAAAAACGTTATCATTATATTTTCATCTTGATACATCATGTCTATCCATATTACATATAGACAATTATGATATACACTCATATCAAACTTATCACAATGAAATATTAAAACAATATTTAAATTCTTACTCCAAACTATAGGTTTATTTTATAATTTATATATTTTATTATTATTAAACAAAAAATAAGTTGTCAGGCCATTAAAATATTTCGTATATATATTATTATACAATATATTCATTTAAACGTAACTTTTAAATTTCCGTGGTCAGTGTGATGTATAATCGATAGTACGCATACTGTACAGTATAAATTTTAATTACTTAAAAAAAAAGAAAAAAAAATAACCAAACAACCACAAGATTCTATAAAGTCTAAACAATACATTAATATAACATTTCAGTTTGAGACAGGTTATAGATAATATTTACATTATAAAAATTTAAGTATACAACGACCTTTTTTAATGTTATCTCGAAAAAAAAATCCAGTAACTTTTATTTGTATGATATTATATATTTATTTAATTATATATTTTATGAACATTTATATCAAGTTGTGACGTGTATTATATCGATAATTAAAAATACATTCGTTATTAAGATGAAAGGACTGGAAATTGAAATGTAGACAAAAATAACAATTTAAAAATAATTGAGTTCTAACGTAATAACCTAAAATAGTAGCAAAAAAAATAAATAAAGCTGTCAAAATGTGTTTCCTTATTTCGTTGGCTGTGACTTGTAGAATAGACGAAGAACAATATGATATTTTATTTTATTTTATAAGAAAGCAATGCTTATCTGTTTAGTTAGAAACAATTTTTGTTTAATATTAAAAGTATTTTTTTTTTCTTATAAATAAAATTATAATTAGTTTATATGGCTGTTCCACAAGCACAAACAACTATTTACGCGTATAATATTATAAATTATGTTGGTATATGTTTTTAAGCTTAAAAGAGTATACAACAATTGTAAAATGATTATGCCCAAAAATAGTATAAAGTATTTACCTAATTAAAAATATATCATTAATTTAATTTCTATAAGATTAGGTTAAGGAGGTTAAAGAGAAAGATCTTGAGCGATTGTTATTATATTGTTTTTCTATTAATTACCTAATTAATATTATATTCCATACTTTTTTTACGTATTAAACATTAAGCCATTAAGCTGAAAATAAAAAAACGTAAAGGTACGACTGACAAATGGATAATACGTCATATTATAATATTATGTAATAGGATAAAATGTTCACTCGCAACTTTAAGTGATTTATAAAAATTAATTTTTGAATGCGAATTTCAACATTATAATGCTTTAAATTTACCAGGTCGTGTAACATTTTATAGTTATTTTCAATTTCTGATCATAAAATATATACTTTTTACACTGTGAGATTCTTAATTGTCAACTGTGATATACATTTTAAAGTATTATAAAAATAATGTGGTTAATATACTTATATAACATGATAATGTCATATATTTATAAATTGAAATCCAGTTATTAATATAGTTTTTGACTAATGGTTTTATTAAGTTACCTATATCGTATTTTTTTGAATTCAGTATATGACACGAATTAGAAAAGACATATTTTAACCTAACAATAAAAACTTAAAAAATGTAAATAATTTTAATTGTACGTGTCTACGTACTCTATTTAGCCGTTAAAATTTGGAGAGCAAAAAATTAGTGTTTGCGTGATCAAAAATAATAAAAAAAATATTTGTCAAGGGTCCTAAAACTGTCATCTGACTCGAGTTGTAGAGTAAGGTTGCGGTATATAGACAACTAAAGAACAAAAAATAAAAAGGTCCGCGGTAGGTTATCATCTAGAAATATTAGCATTCCGTTTCGTCATTTTAATATCCAATAGTAAGGCTTTACTAAATAAATGAAAGTAGATAATTTTTTTATTGAAATTAAATTATGTAATATGAATAATACATTTCATGTTATAATTTTTAAATATTTCTTTGTATGCAGGAGATACATAGAATAAAATAATATATTTAAAAAATATATAAAACTAATACACGATTTAATAATAAAAGTTTATATTTCGTTATAAGTTTTAACGTTATTTGTTATTATTTGCTTTAGTACATTTTAGAACATAAGTACCTAGTAAAAAATAAAAATATATACAATATATTAAGGTACATAGAAATAATTTTCTTTTATCAACTGATCGCATAAAGTAAATAAATATGAAAACATTTAAAACGGTCTTATGAACTATATATAAAAACAAATAACATTATGTTTGTGTATTATAATTTATAGCACAATGAGAAAATACAATGCCATTTTAAAAATATATGTCAGACCATAAAAATTGATCTATGAAATTTTATAGTCTTAACAACATAAAAAATACAAATAAACGTCTTTGGTTCTATACCACTTGATGGCCAGTGCAATAAAATGAAAATATATTATAAAGAAAATTATAAATGTGATGGTACCCGCTTTTAACTTTTAAAAGATTTTTATTCTTATTATAATATAATTTTAAGAAATTCTTAAAATTAAAATTAAAATAATTAAGAAATATCATGTTTTTTATAATTTATTTGTGGTTGATAGACAACGGTAAATATATCTATATTCATATAAAGGCACTAAACTGAATACTATCAACTATCATTTCACTTGAATACATGCTAAACTGTTGTGTAATTTTTCATTTATATCTAGCCATACCTGACTAACCTCGTAAGTTAAAATAATTAATCACGAGGTAATTTTGTTTTTATTATTTTAAAGAAATTATATCATAGATAGTTTTATAATTATATTGTATAAAATTCTATATTGATTTTACAGCGATATGATTATAATTTTTTTTGTGTGTTCTCAATTTATACAGTAAAAATTTGTTTTGATTTTCAATTTTTTTTTTTTTTTTTTAATGAAAAAGTGAATCTAATTGATACTTTTGGGAGATCAAAAGTAAACATATCTAGTACTTTCAAAAATAATCAGGAATCACGAGAAACTGGAAATTTTTAAGCCAGTTTTCATAAAAATAATTTTTTTTTATTTTATTGTTATTCAAAAACGAACTAACATAGATGCTTGATATTTTCACCAAATATTTATAGGTATTATAATATTCCTTTTCAGAAAACTGTATATTTTTAAAAATACGAAAATATTTTTTTTTACCGTTACAGTTGCAATCAAACAGTTACAAAGATTAAATTAATCTTATAATTTAACGTTTTGCACATGATTCATAATATAATTACATAACTTAACAAACATATTTACAAAACTTAGGTTACACCAAGCAACCATTGACTAATATAATTATGTTACCATGACAATTTAAAGAAAAAACCAGACCTCAACAATTTAGAAACAATTTTTTTTTTTAATATTTCATGTTCAAATTTAGAAAAAATTATAGACTTAAACGATTAATAACGATTTTAGTTATTTTGTTGTAGTTCAAAAATACTTATTGCCGTGGTTTGAAATATTTACATATCGTATATTATTACATTCCAATTATAATAACATTTTTGAAACATTTTAAAACGGTATTGACTATTAATACTACGAACCTATTCCTATTGTAATTTCGATTTTATTGATTCAAAAAAAAAAAAAAAATAGCAATAATATAAATATATAGGTACTATTAAAATAGTTAAATAATAATAAAGTATTAAATGCAATGTTTAGGGCCAAAATTAATTCAACCTACCGTATTATTATAAAAATAAATTACTATTATAGCATTATAAAATATAGGTATATCACATATTATATATCATAAATAATACTTAATAATAATAAATTATATACGTCGATACTTGATACACAGTTTTCGCTCAAAATACCTAGTTTTTCTCATACCACGTTTTATCGTTGATTTTAAATTTACACGTAAATTACGGTGACTATTACGGGGTACCGAAGAGTGGATACTTACTAACTCTTATTTTAATTAATAGTAGACACATAAATGGACAAATATGTCAAACAGCCAAAGAAGTTAAGTTAACCCAAGTACTTGCATTTAAATACAAGTGTAGGTGTGGCATACAGCACTTGTATATACGTGTGTGAGTGTATGTGTGTGTGTCATAGTTTAAAAGGGAAGAAACAACATCCGTTGTTTGTATACGATTTCTTTCTAACGCACTGCAAAATTCGTAGCAAATGATAGTAAATGTAGTCGACTGAAAGGGTGGATATCACACATACATACATATATGATACGATAACGTTACACGTCTGTTCCCACTAGAAGGTCTTAGGTGAACGAATATCAATTTGTCAATATGTACTACCATCTACCGGTCCATTGTTTATAGGTCGGCTTAGGTTTACGGAATGTGTCGTTTTATAACAGTCGGCCGATCGTTAAATGCGCTTACCCCCTTGACATGTTCGTACCGTAAAAATGGCACATCTTCCCTTAGATATACCCTTAGATATATATATATTTATAATTTTGTTAAAATTGCGTCTACCAATGTACTTACAATAACGGCTGTCGTCATTAATTACCGTTTCCGTTGTGTCGACGAGTTCTTTTTATCGATAATACAAATTATGGCCATCCCCGTCTTGTTGGCACACGATAACGCATTCAATCAGCTGACTACTTTAATTGAAATCATCTCATTATTTTTTTTAATATTATTATTATTTAACTATATTATTAATATATTATATTTTAATGACATAATTAAGCGAAAACCAACTACAATACCCTGTTTTGAGAGAAATTTGTCAGCTGGACGATTGTTCCCAAGGTACTACTTTTTTATTATTACTACCTTTTTATAATATTTCTGATTGTAGTATTTAATCCAGAATGTATTTATAAAATAATTTAGTTAAAATCTTATTTTTTTTTTATGTAATTTTTAAAATGTACCTTGATGTATTTTATAATTATAAAAGCTGTGAATTAAAAACAATACTTTTTATGTTGCCATAAATAAACGTAGTTTGTTTTTAAAAAATAAAAATTTACAGTGAATAATATTTAAATAGTTATATTATAATGCGGACTTCCAAGTAAAAATTTTTAATTAATAATGTGTTTGAAAATAAAATAAATAATTTAATATATTATGTCTTATGGAAAAAAACAAGGTTTAATTCATCATAGACTTTTTGTTCTCAATAAATCATGTTTTTTTTTTTTTTTTTTAATATGCTGAAAAACAAGTAGAAAATTAGCTTATATTTGTATAAGCATAATATAATTTGTTTGATACCGACTAAATATTGAATTTAACCTAATCTGACCATTCGTGGCAAAATTAATTTAATTTAAATTAACAAAGTTTACTTATAATTCTTTAGCCGCATGGTGTAAAACTATAGTGTAATTTGAATTAATATAAAAAGCAATAAATACCACATAGACTATTTACTTTTTTTAATTAGATAATTTAAGTCATTATTTACAGTTCAGTTGCAAAGATGAAAAACCAAACTATATATTATTATATTGTATTAAATAATATGTATGTTTATATTATTATGTGCTCGATTGATCAAAAATAAACTGATTTACAAATGTACAATCAATTTTAACAACAAAAAAATAAACAGAAAAATAGGTAACTAGCTACTTATTTTAAACAACGTCTATAATTTTTATTAGATATTTTTTAGTAGCATAGGATAAATATTTTAATATGATTCAAGTACAAAACATAAAAAAAGTAATATGCTTAAAATCAAAATATGTAGGTATAATACGAATACAGTTCTATATAATTAATTTAAACTTATTTTATGAGTAAAGATAAATGCATCAAAGTAAAAATAAATTCCGATAATATTTATAGAATATACCTATTAATAAAAATATCAAAATAATAGAATTGTTTAAATATGTTAGGACATATAAATGTTGTATTCTTATGGTATAAATTAAATTTAATATCGTTATTTAATTATATTTTATTTATGTCTTATAAACTTATAGATGTTACAGTAGTCATTATTAGTATTAAATACAATCAAAATTTTAAAAAGTACGTAATTAAAAAATTAAATTAATACTTCACATACGTACTACCTAAATAGTTATACAACATTTAATCATATTAAAATACTAAATTAAACTTTATCTTATATGCTTTATTTTTATTATTTATAGACTTAAGTCATAATAAAGAAAAAATGCATTCAAGATCCGATTTTCCAATCCCAGTTAGAAAGTCTAAGCTATACATTAGGTAGGTAAGGATTCAAATATTTACCAAATTATTTTTCATGTTATCATGGAATTTATCAAGGTTAATCGGTTAATTCTGAAGTGTATTTATAGAAGCCAGTATTACACCTTATTCTTAGCGATATTGCTTTTACTGTAGCATTTATACACATGAATTGAAAATGTATTGGAAAATGGAAAGTATAGTTGTATGTGAATGCCTCAATACCTATATGCAGCAGTTGCACGTTAATTTTTTAAACCGAATAATGATGGTTCATCTAACAGCATATAGTGCGCAATACAAAATTAGTTATAATTTCAACTGTGTATTCGAATATGCAGTTTGATAGCTAAACAAAGATTTGCGGGATGATTGGATAAGCGACATGCGTTTAGTGTTATTGATATATAATCGGAAGATTGCATACATACTGGCAAAAAATCAACACAGACGACGATTTGACGTGGGCGTTAAAAGCAAAACAAATATACCTACTGCAGAATTGCAGGAATGGCATACATCACGAGGTCGTATAAAATGTATCGATTTTCTTTTGTTTGAACGGGTCGCACGATATAATACACTTGGATTATGAAACGAATGACAGGAAAAAAAAACCAGAAAATAACTGAAACCCGTTAATAGGGGCGAAAAAAAACAATGTTTACACGCGCGTTTTTGAACAACCTATACACATAATATACTATATTTACCTACCAATATTTCATCAATTTCGGACGTTTCGCGGCTATATGTAATATACTGTAATAGTAAACTCCGGACAGAGATGCAAACGGTATAGTGCGGTCGTCGCCGGTGTCGGGATTAAACGATTTTCGGACGAAATTGCTATATCGGTTGATCAGACTCGAACGGTTGTCGGAAAACAACCATCCGTTGTGAAAAAAAAAATACAAACGCCCGTCGGCATATTAAAGGTACACCGACCTCATGTATATTATATTATATTCAGGGGCGACAGGCAATATGGGATAGTTCTGCGAGTCTCGCGGATAAGTATAATATGCAATGCAAATATGGGCCCCAGTACAATATACAATACAGAGTTTATGATTTAAATTATTCAGCACAGTTGTAAACAGACCATTCCACATAATAATAAGTAAGTACCTTATTAATAATAATAATAATAATAAACAATTTGTATAATGGGAAGTTCAAAAATAATATATTATTAATTAATTCTATTCCTACTCTTCCTATTACTTTAAATATTATATTTTTTCGTATGTACTCGGTGGCTATGATATTGTGTTTATACATTAACTAAAAAGTGTGTGGATGACAGAAGCCGATTAATACAAATTGCTGTTAATTTAATTTGTATAAAACTTCCATTTCATTTTAGCAATTACAAATCAGACTTGACGTGTAAAATTGAAGTGTCGCACTGTGATCGATATTCTTGGACAAGTTCCAATTCCTTGAAACGAAAATCATTACTTACGCTTATCTGGTCATTACAATCGGATGAAAATTAATTGAAATTTAATTTAAACTCTAATTTTACAACGACAGTTCAATTTTTTTTCTTTCACTTAAATCGATCGTACAAATCAAAATACACTTTGATCGTCGTGGCATTAACGAAACACGCCATCGCAAAATATAACGTAGGTATCGCTGTTATTAAAAAATATTATTTTATTTACTCGCTTTTTTTATGATCGCGAGGTCTGCAATAATTTGTTTGTATACATATGTAAAACTGTGTGTACTTTTAATAATGCGATTGTGTCAATTTCAGAATAATTTAAATTCTGATTATCTTCTCTTTGTTACTTTACCGGAAATCTGGTACTACATAATAAAATAGTGTACACTATACGGGATAATATTATTATACGTAGATAGAGTACATCAGTGGCTCTCAACCTATGGGCTACGGGGTCGACGTTTTATTTTGATGGGCCGCAAGCGAATTATAATAATAAGATTAAAAGATTAAACGAAATAATTATATTACGTACGCGTATATCATGACGTGGAACACATTATCGCAGCGCGCATAAAACAGCACAATTAGAATTTTTTTTCACGGGTCGCTCGGCAGTACGGTA
>VUJU01005155.1:0-14957 GCA_009835225.1 Aphis craccivora
GTGAGCCTTCTGGTTATTCTGTGCTTATATTATGAGATAGATAATAAACCATTTATAAACCATTAAAATGTCAAATTGTCAACTTTTTTTTTTGTAGGAGTCTGGAACTGTACTCTATTTATGTCAACATTTGAATAGGTACCTACCTAATGATTTATTATTTTGATTGAATATTTTCATTGAAATGTAATTATAAGAACAAAGAAAAAACAGATGAAATTATTAAAAAAGTTCAATAACTTAGACAACTGTTATGATAGTTTTTTGAAAGTGAACACAGAAAATATAAGTTCCTATTAATTGTAATATAACAACAAATAAAATATACCTATAAAAGATTTAATAAACTAATCAGTAATAAATAATAATAATACAAATATATAAAAGATACCTGCTAAAATAAAAGTTATGTAAAGGATACTTACCTGAATAAACAAAAATTGTTATATAAATTACATAGTTACATTGGTACCTAGGTGAAGATAAAAAATACAAAAAAAAAATATAAAATATAAATAAATAAATAATAGTTACCTATAACCATATGTATTTACAAACTATACCTAAAACATAAAATAAAATAAAGCTGGCAAGTGGGTACCGCTCTGCTGTACACATTAGGTGCCGTGTGGTTCATTATTTTATATTATAGGAGTGTTAAATTTGAATCCAATGATAGTTATCATTCAACACGAAAAACGATTCTGAACGAAGATGATTTGTCAGTGATATAATTTTCATCGGTTGGTGAAAAAGGTGGTTTATGTTTTAATGGCCTGAATACATCAAAATTTAAGTTCTTTTATAATTATTGTAAGCTAAACTTATGAAAAACCTAGAATTAAATTTTCAACTCTTAGCTACTTATACAAAAAATTTTATGAATTATACCTACAAAATAATTTGCAAATATTCAGGAATTTGACAAATTTTTGTCAATATTTGAACTTTTTATTATGTTATTTATATTATTTATCTTCGTAGTATATGCCTGTTGTCAGATGAAATCAGCTATTGTCACGTAGCATCAAATATCAGGGATATTTGTTTTATAAAAACTAATTATACTATTTATATAATATATATTTAATGCTATACATTATCGTGAACATTAAAGAACGTTAGTGTAATATTTTACATTTTTACACTTATAATAAGGAATTAAACTGTTCACTGAAAGTGATTAACCTTCTGTGTTTTTATTAACGAATTCGAATATCTATTCAAAAGATATTTTAATAATCCGCCTGTAGTATTGTAGTAACAAAACCAACTAGTGCAATACTGTAAGAGTAACCTGCAATTTTTAAGAACTAGATAAGAATTTAGTTATTTAATTTTTTCTCTGTTTTTGAAAGAACTGCTATACATATAAATAATAATAATTATAACAATAATTGTCAAGAAAAAAAACAAAAAATATGTGCAATAAGAAGTGATAAGTTACCTATATTATAATAATAAAACAACAATACATAAAAAATGCAATCAATTAATCAAAATAAACATTAATAATAACAATTAACAATAATACAAAAATATTAAAAATTTCAATAAAAAAAAAAATTATAATATAAAGGTAGGTAGGTGTAATGTGACAAATAAAAAATAAAAAATTAACATGAAATATATTGGAACAATATGAAGAAAAAATAAAAAAAAATGTTATAAAAATTATGAAGGTAATAATTAGGTATATATTGTAAAGATACAATACTCAAAAAAATATGTTACATAAACTATAGTAAAAATTAGATGAATCAAAAAAAATAATAATAATATTAATTAAGATATTTACATACCAACCTACTATAATACATTATGTGTACAAAAATAAAAATATTAAGTTAATATTTAAAACATAAAAATTTATAATAATAATATTATTAAAGATGCAACAAATAAATAATTATAATAGGTATATACTATATACCTATTATATAATTAACATGAAAATATTAAAAATATGAAATATAAAAATTTATAATAATATTAAAGATGAAACAAATTAATAATTATGTGCACATAAAAATAAAAAATAAAAAAAATTAAACAGAATGAAATTAAATACTAAAAGGTAGTAAAAACAATATAAATATATTTATAATAATCAATGACACTGTGTGGTTAAAGTGCAATAATAAAATAATTGAAAAAAATCCAAAAAAAAAAAAATTGTAGGTAAAGGTATTTGAAAATATAAAAATATATAACAAATAAAATTTAGAGAAAAAAGTCCAAGTTCAATAAAAGCAAATTTTCACAGTATGATATTTTAAAATATAAAATATAATGTATAATAATATTAATATAAATGGCTTGAAAGAGGCAAACAAATTAGTAAGTAGGTAGTTAATATTAAAAATATATATACAACTAATAATACCTATATTATGTAATGATCAATCAAAAAATTTTTTTTTGCATTATGTTTTTTCAAAAAATGTACTAAAAATTTAAAATGTAAAAAAGTATGATAATAGCATGAAAAAGACATAATTCATAATAATTATAAAAAATAATGATTTGCAAAACATAATAAATAATAAAGATGTAAAATAATAAAATAGAGAAAAATAAAAAAAAATAGTTATTGCCCGTGTACGTCAAAATGCAAAAATATATAATAATAATAAGAGGAAATAGTTGGTATGGGGAGGTGTAAAAGAAAATGTTTTAAAAAATCTTCAAACAAATCAAAATAATATATTAAGAATAATACTACATAGAAAATCTTTAGTATGTGCAACAAAAGTGAATTAGGTACCTACATAAAATTAAGTGTTCTTTCAACACTTAAGAAAACATACAGGCTACAGCCTATAATTTGCCAGTAAAATAGACGAATAAATCCTATGGTCAATGTTAATCCTTTGTTGACTATTTAGGTTCTACCTATTTTACATTATACAAAAAAAATATTCATGAAGGTCTAGTTAATGAGACTATAATATAATAGTCTATAAATGGCTATTCGCAGAATTAATTACTTCTTAAATAAGAGTCCGCATTTCAGTGTTTTCAGTGATAATGATTTTTATTTTATCTGATTTGTTTATTAATATTATTAATACCGAACTACCTACGAAATTTTAAAGATCGAATTTCGAATCTTGCTACGTTTCTCTCATATATATTTATTTTTATGATGTATTTTGTTTCTCTTATACATTATTATTTATTAATATATTATTATATTGTATTGTAAATTTTAACTGATTAGTCTAATGTGACTGATTTAGTATTCTTATTATATATTTTATTTAATATAATATACTTATTGTCTATTGAGGTATTTTGTTTCTTTTTGTGAAAGAATGTACTTATTCAAAAAAAATTTTTTGCTTTGTTTTTTCGAATGTTGCTATTTAAATTACTACTGTTAATTCTCTACTCCGTCAACCGTCACAAGCGTATAGGCTAAAAGGAGTAGATATATTTCTTTATTTATACAATTCATTGTACATGTAGAGAAAAAAAAAATTCAAATTCGAAAAAGCATATTATCACAATGTATTATTTTGAAATATATGAAAATAAAATAAAATTAATGATATATGAAAAAGAAAATTGAGTTTAAATTGAAAAAATTTATCTGTGGTAAAAATTATATAAAACTCAAAATATATGTAAACTGATCAAAAGCACAATTGTTTATTGTGCATTGTGTGTTTGCAACCAAAAAAATAAGTAAAAGTTTAAAATGTAAAAAGTAAGCTAATAACATGAAAAAAACATTAATAATTATTAATGATAAATACTTGTAAAAATAACTCTTTGGAAAAATAAAAAAATAATGCACTGGCTACAAAATTTGTACCTATTGTATTTACTATTTTGTTTGTTGTTTTGCAGCAATATTCATAGTACCTACGTTGATCCAATTGCAAATTTCTGTCATCAGTTATAGTTTTGAATTCAAACCAATCATTTTTTTTTTTATATAGAAAAAAGTTGTGTTTATTTCATTATTCTTAATAATAAATATTTAATAATTATTGAAAAATAACTAGAACAAGAAACAGCAATACCTATTAAATTTGGAATGACCACTTAAATAGATATTCATCATTCATTCATCATAAATAGACTTTCAGAAAATTTAAGGTAAATCAGTAACTGTTAAAAACTAGTATAATACTAAATTCTAGGAGCCGAAATTTTTTCACAAAATATTTATTGTAAAATTTAGAAGATATATAACAAAATTATTTTCAATACATTTTAAATTTTTAGAGCTCTTTATAAACATTCACAATTTTGGATTTATTTTAATCATTATTCCATTTATGTATAATAAAAAGGTATTTATGAGTAAGTTTACTTGAAAATACAATATAATGGGGTCCTTATATTTAGTTCATATACAACAAACAATTTAGAAACATTGATAATGAATACCTACCTATTCAATTTTTTATGTAAGATTTTTAGTTCAATTTTTAAAAAAAATAAATATTTAAACAACAATTTTGGTAAGTCAGTATGAAAAAAGATTTTACTATAATTGAAATTAGAAATTTTTTGTTACTGCGTTCATTATTATTTGCTTATTTCATTATTTTTCTTTATAATAACCTATTTTATAATATACATTTAGATTATATTTATGATTCTACTCCGATGAGGATCATATCACCTTGTTGTGGTGAGGTAGCTTTCGGGCTCAGATATCCGATATCTAAGCCTTACCAAGAGGTCCTGAGCCAGCTCTTACTTTCACTAGTTGGGACTGGCAAGGTTGGAGGGAGCCTTCTAGCAATTAGTAAATCTCTCCAAACACAAAAAATAATGAGTAGTACACAACAAAACATAAACAACCGATATTCGGATTGCTCGGAAACGGCAGTTGGGAGCATGTGGTGCGCGTCCCAAAGGTCGACACGATCAAAATGTAGCATCACAACGGACAATGCGCAAATGAATACGGAAACAGAACCATGTAATAGAGATACAAGAATAACGGAATTGACAATTGGACCATTGGTAGATAACACTAGTCCTTCGAGTCAGTTACTCGAGGATATAGCATCGGCCGTGGAAAATGCACTTGACTCTGACGACGATTCGGATGTCGACGAGGAAAATGACGGAAAACACCAAAATGTGCGTTTACCAATTACAAATCGCCATTTCGATTGCGCGACGGAAATTGTCGCGAGGGTCACTCGGCGCTACCACGAAGATTGCATTTATCTAGACACGTGGAAGATGAGTACTGCCACCGCCGAACAGGTTGACGGAACAGTCGTTAACCTGTACGACAGAGTTCCATCCGTCGTCGTAGAAATCCCTCCCTGGATTGTGGCTCGACAAAGACCGAGAAAACGGCGGAACCCATGGCGTCCTAGACGTACACGGTTTTTACCACCAATGACGATGTTTAGCCATAGGTTCCAGTTAACAGAGTCATTGTCATCTTCATCTTCATCTGACGAAGAGAAGCGGCTGTTAAACGAAAAGCCTATATCAGATGAATATGTTGATGACAATGACGATGGCGAGTGGCAAGTATACGACGAGCGGCTGTGGTTGGCAGCGGATAACGATATGCCGCTGCCACCAACAGAAAACACCGAACCCGAAGTGTGGGAATTTTACGACGAGCGCTTGTGGGAAAATATTGTACCGACATTTGTCGAAGAGGAAGTTACGCAGGACACAGTGTTGGTAATTGACACTGACGAGTCAAGTATTGAGTCCGTCGAAACAGATTCACGAACAATTAAAAAACGTAGGCACATTCTGTCGTCACTGGGAAGGAGGATTCGGAGTGTCGGCAGAATGTTGTGTTGTTGCTGTGGTGTCCGGAGTACCTAAGTAAATGAAAACCATTATTTATCATTATTCATTTTACTTTATTAGTATTTTTTTTCATACGTTTGTTACCTACATTTTACTTAATTTTTTTGGTAAACACACAATACACGATAAAAATTGTACACTTCATCATTTATTGATCATATATATCATCGTATTTTATATGATTGTTCATTACTAATTTCACATAATATTATGTCTTGCAAATTTTTACCATTAGTAATTATAATTACTAAAAATATTTATGTCTTTTTCATGTTATTGTCATACTTTTTTTTTACAATAACACTTTTTTTTTAGCCATGGGTTCCAGTTAACAGAGTCATTGTCATCTTCATCTGACGAAGAGAAGCGGCAGTTAAACGAAAGTCTATATCAGATGAATTATGTTGACGACAATGACGATGACGACGATGACTGGCAAATGTACGACGAGCGACTGTGGATGGCAGCGGATAACGATATGCCGCCAACAGAGAAGTCCGAACCCGAAGTGTGGAAATTTTACAAGCGCTTGTGGGAATCGAATGAAGAGATTCAGGTAACATTAAATCAGCCATCTCTAGACGAGGAAATTGTACCAACGTGTTTCGAGAAATAAGTTACACAGGACGAGGTTATAGTAGTTGAAACAGGCGAGTCAAGTATCGATTCAGTAGAAACAGTTTCCCGACCAATTAAGAACTGCAGGCACATCTTTCGTCACTAGGAAAGAGGATTCGGAGTGTCGGGAGAATTTTGCGGTGTCCGGAGTAAGCAACTGAAAACCATTTAATAAATTCATTTATGTAAAACTTTCATGCATATAATAAGCATTTCTTATGATTATTGATTATTATATTTTATATATTTTGGCATTCTTATATACAAATGCAATAACTATTATTTCTGTATTTGTATTTTTTCTCCTATTTTAATATTACACTTACCACTATTTCCTTTGATACACTTACCTAAATTAATTTATCAAGTCACAGTAAAAATGTATTTACCACGGTTTAAGATAATATGGTTGTCCGACGAACTATGCGTTTGTCCCATAGACATATTAATTATTAACATTAATATAATATTATGTCTATGGTTTGTCCCTATCACGTCATTACCATTGAAAGTGTTTGACAGAACAGCTGTTTAACTAACTGCCAGAGCGCTCTATCGAGATCCTCATGAATAGGTCGTGTTGTTTTGAAATTGCCTAACCACATTTTAAAAACTGGCGCCACTGATGATTACTTAATTAATAGGGAACGGATTTGAATGCAAATTGTATTTTTTTCTAAATGTCTGAAAACGTTGCTTTCCAAGCACAAAATTCATTTCTTACGTCAAAGAATTAGAAAATTTAACTTTTATTTTGCATTTTTTGTCATTTTTAATGCATTTTTATGTTTTTAAGTCATTTTTATATAGGAATGGATAAAATTCGATAAAACTGTAGATTAACATTAATTTAAAAAATATAAAAGTAATTATTTACTATGTTTTTACCGATCAAATAAACCCTGACTCCAGACAAAATTATTGTTGGCATGTGTAGATACATGTTTAGACATATATAAATACAACTTATAACATATTATACGCAATTAGGTAGAGATAAGCTATTTATCTAAATTATAATTTTATATTGCACAGTTGTCTGTAGAGTTGGTTCGTTTCATTTTTCGTATCATTTTTAAATACAAAATTGTATTTTTATTGAATTTCAGTTTGAGTTTTTTAGGGAACTTTTTTTATATTAAATCATATTTTTAAGGCATTAAGTTGTATTTTTTTAGGGCATTTTTCATATTTTTTGTGGCATTTAAATCCGTTCCCTACTTATTAATTATATTTCAACCATGATTTCTATAGTGCATTAGTGCATATAAATTCCACCGGGAGCGTAAAGAATTGTTTGATCATAGAAGCACAATATATTGCCACTTGATCATAGTTCGTCGGGCAACTATATTATTATCAAAGATCGTGGATATATGTCATATTATGTGTAATTATTAAGGCTCGGATTTATATGTATAGTACGGGACACGAAAACGTGCGGATGACCGTAGCGCGTCGTGTGTCGATTTTTCTAAAAACCAGTGAGCCTCATAGATGATAGATATTAAAGAATGGATAGGCCATTTGTGCTTATCATACGGGCATGAATTAGAAAATATTTTGTGGTTATAGTGGTCTTAATACAAAGGTAATTATAAACTATAATTCATGATAAGACCTCTGCTAGAGTTAAGGCACTAAATATACGGGTATGCTAAACCGCCATTTTGCGACTGGTTTATCAATGATAAAATAAACGCGGCAACTTCGTAATTCCATAATATTATATGTGATAAATGAGTCGCAAAATGGCGGCTTAGCATACCTATTGTCTATAGTGCCCTACTAGATCGAGTGAGAGGCATTGATAAAATCTGTCTTTCTCTCTTCCCCATTCCGGCACACTTCCCTCTATTTGGTTAATATAGCAATGGCCTATCCATTCTTTATTATCTATGGTGAGCCTCAATATTTGATCTCCATTACAAGTGCGTGCCACTGGCGCGACGGGTACTATACATTTTTGAACAGTTTGGACACCTCCAACGAGAAATAGGCACTGGGCGCGTGGCGGTCATCCGCACGTTTTCGTGTCTCGTACTATACATATAAATCCGAGTCTTAATAATTACACATAATATGACATATATTTGTGATCATAAATAAAATATTATGGTGAATGGTGGTGCAAACATACATATACATATCGTATCTATGGCAATACACAATATTTTAAATAAGGTAGATATATACAATATATACGTATCCACTTGGATTTTAAGAATTTATAATTATAATAATATATAATATAATATATAATATATTATTATAATTATCCATAGAATAAAAACGATAAAGTATGTTGTTATTTATAGCTGATTGATTACCTGGTTTTTCTTAAAAAAAATATAGATTATCTTATATTCAATTAAATTTTTAAATTCTATCGAAATAATTAAATAGATTCTGATCACAGTAAACAATATGCTAAGATATTCTGATTTTCAACATTCTTCAAGGGGGACATGTCCCTCCCTTGCCCTCCCATTTGGGCGCCCTTGTGGACTGGTAATGACTAATGCAAGGTGTATTGATCAATACACCTTTGTTCTAATGGTAGAGACGGCGAGGTGGTGGGGTCTGATCCCCAAATGTTTCTGCCCCTCTACACCACACCAGCCATCACAAGTACACACTGTTCAACGCTATCTAACCTTATTACCACGATGTACATCGTGCTTATTAAGTTAATCTTAATCTTGGTCCGTGAAAATCGTCTACCATCTACTTATTATAAAAATTGGTATTTTAAAAATATTTTGTATTATTTTCATCTTCGACAGATGGCGCCACTGGGTATTCATATTTTCGTATTTTAAGCACAGAATAGATTAATTAGGTAACTGTGTTTTAACTGTTTTAAGTGTTTAAACAGTAATACATAATATTATGTAGGATGTAAGCTTTTTGTATTATTTTTAACTTAACTCATCAATAACCTTCCCAATGATACCTATTTATTATTTCTTCCATTTATTCTTAGCCCCTAAAAAATTAAGGATAGGTAATTAATATAATAGATTTATAAAAGTTTTATTATTATACTTAGATCTTCAAAAAATTGTATTACTAGGAAATAGTATCAAAGAAATCTAGTAGCGGGTAGCAGTATAGTATCTTTGAATTCAGATCCATTTGTCATAAGTAGTAGGTATTGAAAATTTTGAAACTATAAATATAGAAGACAATTTAAACTGTTTAAATGATGAGGACATGTTAACACTACTACTTCCCAAGGCATTTAATCCATCAATAAAATTTAATAAACATATTGATAATTATTATGTTTATTAAATCAATTTACTTATATTATCTAGGTAGAGTTGTCAATTTTAACAATTTATGTTAATTTAGATATAAATAAAAATGATATTTAATTAAGTCAATTGCCAATTGGTATATAAATAATATTTTAGTTAAAAATCAGGATGGCCGATGGGCTAATGATTTTAAATTATTATAATGTGCATAAAACTTAAAATTTTACCATGAAAAACAAATAAACATTTATAATCATCCATGAGTTTATACATCAAGATGATTTAAGTATTAACAAGTTTAAATTTTTAAATTTGGCTTAAAGTGTTTATATAAATATTCAAAGTATACAATAATTAATAACTATATATTTTTTTAATAATAATGCTTCTTACTTCTTTTACCTATTATACATTTATAAAGTATTGAAATCATATTCCCAACTAAATGTAGAAAAACTTATTTTATACCAACGGTACCTAAACGAGAACAATACAGTAAGCCCTCGAGTAAGCCCAAATAGAGAAAAACTTTAAAAAAAGTACTATACTGTAAAAAGAAAAATTTGAAAAATAATTTATAAAATAAAAAGTCCAGAACCCAAATCTGAACTCATATTAATTAACATAAATGAGAAAGGTCAAATTACCTATACTCATAAATATTTATTAATATAATGATAGATAATTTAATTACTTAAAATTTCTTTAATATAATTACATATTTATTTCATTTAATAGATTATGAAGATTTACTCATCTGGTTAAAAAATTAAGAAGAACCCTAAGGTGTTTTACATAAACTATAGGTAGAAACCATACCTTATAAGTTACCTATCTGTTCAAATTAATGAAAATGTTATGGTAATATGGTTATTTATCCAGCTTTAAAAAACAATTTTTTCGTTAGTTAAATCATTAACTATAGAATAGACCAAGGTGTATTGATTCAATTGTATCAATACACCTTGGAATAGACAGATAGACAATGCAATGTTAATATTTGGTGACCATTGATATAATGCAACCACTATGAAGCGCTAGTGTAGAAATTAATAATGATGCAACCTCTAATTGTGCTATAATATAGTATATGTATAATAAAGGTATATAATATAATATACAATATATATATAGTGCACTGAAATATTGAACTAAATACTTAGTATTTAATTCAGTGTGCTAGTGTAGTCTATACTATAATCAATGCCCAATGGTATAATAATATGTAACATTTTCATTTTTCATACATAACTGTGCACCCTGAAACTATGATATATAAAATATGTTGTCCTTTATATAATCTTCTATTGAGTTTCATGTTTTCAAATTGATTAAGATTTTACTAATATGTACCTATCCTAAAAAAAAATGAGCTTGTTCAACAAATTTGAAATTTTTAAAGAAGTATTAAAATTTATTCTTAATAAAAATTCTATAAACATTGGTACCAATGGTACCCAAGTACCAAGGAATAATGATAATATTGATAATGATAATAGTGAGATGATTAATCCTACAGTAACAGAGGAAACAGTGAACACTCCAATTAGTCCAAATAATCAAAATCAATACGAAATAAAACATTGGAACAAAAGCGAGCAGATACCAAATTAAATATTAATAATTCAAGAGGTGAATTAAATCAATTCTTGCATAGAAAAGTTATTCAATTAAATGAAGATCCTTTGCAGGTTGAATGGGAAAACAATAAAGTAATAGGTATATTCTAAACTGTATAAGCTGGTAACGAAATATTTACTTACTGATTCCAGGAACATCTGAACCATCTGAGCGTTTATTCAGTAAAGCTGGAGAAACTGTGAGTAAATCCAGAAATTGATTGACCGGTAAAAAATTGTCAAAGCTTCTGTTCTTACAATCTAAAGATAAAAATCAATGGGCTTCAATCTTGTATATTAATAATAATATATAAATAATATATTAATGACTAATATGTGAATGACTTTAGTACTATTGTACTTGTATTAATTTATAGACTTTTTAATTTTAAACCTAAGTAATTACTAATAAAAATAACTAGGTAATAACAATGTATGTATCACTTATCAGCTATCAGAATAAAGATTTAAGTTTTACCGATATATCGAAATTAAATTCAGTTTGGACATCCCTACCCAAGGTTCCAAACTCCTAACTAAACTTAATGAACCAATAAACAATAGCAAGTAAATAACATTAATATTTATCACATTAATATGGCTCAGAAAGTATGCATTATATAAATAGATATTAGATAATATATAGATAATATAATATATTATCCATGACTATAAAACATTTTAATTTTGAACTTTTTTTTTAAAATGCATAATTTTGAGAATTTTTTAATTATTTTAAATGCTTATTTTTAGATTTGTAAGAATAATAATTTTTGAAAATATAACGAATTATTTATTTAAACGTTCTTAGTTACATATAGTTAGTATTTATTATAATAAATTAAAGGAATTTGTTATCTGTCTGTAAAACTACTAATTATTATTATCTTAGGAGTTTTAGTATACCAAATTCTTTTTTAAACATTTAAAACCCCATATTTTAATTCGGAACAAGACTACTTCATCTCTTACCACTGATAGTCGACACTTTTGTAATTTTTTTTTTATAATGTTGACATAATAATAAAACAACTTAAAGGTTGAAACTACCTACTCTCTTATTGTTTTTATTGATGAAGCGGGTGGCATGTCTAAGTCAAAGGCTCAATTAATCAGCCTTTTATTTCTCCACGCGGGCATTTCGGCACTGCAAGAAACCCATATTTTAGATCATCAGCTAGGGAAGCTAAAGATTCCAGTCTTCCAACTAATCGACAACATAGGGCACAACAATCATGGTATGGCTGCCTTTGTAAATCAAGACTTGGACCCTAAAAATATATAGAGGTTAGAGGGAAACAAAAATACTATTAAAATCGAGTTAGGGAAAAATTTTAACGTATAAAAAATCCGCCATCGGAAAACTGGACAACATCTGTGCTACTCAGGGGCGTAGGTATAAATTTCGTATTGGAGGGGTTTAAAGTAGGAATCGTGAGATAGTTAGGAAAATTTATATTTTTGGTTAATTTTATCTAGTGTAAATTTAGTTTTTAATGGGGGGGTTGAACCCCTAAAATCCCCTTACCTACGCCCTCGGTGCTACCATTAGCAGAACACCCCACAGTTTATGTAGGAGATTTAAATGCACACAACACGGAATGGGACGGAACGATTCTAGTTTAGCAACCTAACGATTTTTTAATTTTTTAGATTCTGAACGAAGTGATGAATGTATTGATTTTACAATGATGTGTGTTTTTTTTTTGTTTTTGTGTCTGTGTACCTACAGCATAACTAGTCGATATAATGCTCCAATTTCAAACTATGGGGGTGGTTTCCGATGTAAAAGTGAATATCCTTGGTGCATCATAGAGGTCAAAAGTAAACATTTACCAACAGTTTTCAAAAAAATTGAGAAAAACAAAAAAAAAAAATTACGGAAAAACGGGAAATTTTACGCAATACCAGTTTTCGACCAAATCGATTTTTTTTTATGGTTGTAATTCAAAAAATAATCACTGTAAATACTTGAAATTTTCACCAAATGTTTATGTCAGTGTTATCTACAAACAGTTAATTTTCAAAAATGTTTGACTTTTTTTGAGTTATTTATGTAGACCATAGAAATTTTTGATTTTTATGAGAATTTTATTTGGAAGTGTCGATAAAAAAATTTTGGATGGCCAAAAAAACTTGAAAATTTAATACAAGGTACCTTGTGAATTGTTCTTATTGTAGCTAAAAAAAAAATTTTTTATAAGCGTTTATAGTTCAAATTTTTACAAAATCTGTCGAAAATGCGAAAAATTGCAAATAATTTTGAAGTTGAAAAATCATAAAACTTTTGTGTTAATAACTAAGAATTAATAATACAAGACTAAATTTTCCATAAGTTTTTCTTCAAGTAGCTATAGAGAAAACTCGAAGCATCTTTATAGGAAAAATTTTAAGTGCGTTTGAATTTTAAATTTTTATGAAATACCGTAACCATAACGATTTATCCTCAAACGATTTTAATTATTTGTTATTATTCAAAAAGTATAAGTCGTAGATACATGAAAATTTTACCAGTTATTTAGATTTTTGTTTTCTTTACGTGATATAATTTTCAAAATATTTTTACTTTTTTTGAGCTATTTATAGGCAACTGAAATTTTCAATTTTTCTGAAATTTTTTTTTTGAAGTGTCGATAAAATTTTTTGGCCCTATATCAAAATACTTGAAAATTTAGTACAAAGTTCTTCATATACTATTCTTTAGTGATTAAAAAATCATAAGAATACATATGCATAATTTTTTTTTATTAGCATTTGAAGTTCAAATATTAATAAAAATTTGTCAAACTCCTGAATATTTGCAAATTATTTTGTAGGTATAATTCATAAAATTTTTTTTATATGTAGCTAAGAGTTGAAAATTTAATACAAGGTTTTTCATAAGTTTAGCTTACAATAATTGTAAAAGAACTTACATTTTGGTGTATTCAGGCCATTAAAATATAAACCACCTTTTTCACCAACAACTGGAAATTATATCCTAGGCTGACAAGTCTATAATATATAATATGTACCTATATATACATAGGTAAAACTGTAAAAGGTTATAGGTATATAATATACTGTACCACATATATCTATTGTGTTAGCGAGAAATATAAAATATTATACTATTTTGTAAATTATAACGTAAATATATAGTAATATACTAATATATAGTATAGACGAGAGAACTGTAAAATTTGAAATAGTATGTATATGATGATTATGATGAAGACTTGGGGCCCGTGGGTAGACGTATAATACGCAACTATAACGACAACAATATTATACGTGGTGTACTGTGTACATCCTGTTGATATCGGTACATCATATTAATATTATAATATCATCGTCGTAGCAAAATGTACACGATACGTATTGCTCACATACTATGTAGGAGTAATGAGTAGTATAGGACTTTTGCAATTTCGCTGCACACATTTGTCAGAGGAAATGATTACGTATGTAACGTAGGAACATGGTACGGCAAATATATTATAATACGCGCAGACCTGTGATCTATCATCTATCCGTATAAGACATTTAAACAAGCTCCAATAATAATATTGTCACGCAGCACAATAATAATAATAGCAATATACTATTATGTATATAAGAAAAGCACAACCAACTATTAAGTGGTAATAAGGTAATATAATAATAATAATAA
>VUJU01005156.1:0-14948 GCA_009835225.1 Aphis craccivora
GTTTTCTTTACGTGATTTAATTTTCAAAATATTTTAACTTTTTTTGAGCTATTTATAGGCAACTGAAGTTTTCAATTTTTCTAAAAATTGTTTTTTTAATTGTCGATAAAATTGTTTTGGCCCAATTCAAATACTTAAAAATTTAATACAAAGTTTCTCATAAGTTATTCTTATAGTGATTGAAAAATTATAAGAATACATAGGCACAATTTTTTTTATTAGCATTTGAAGTTCAAATATTGAAAAAATTCGTCAAAACCATGAATATTTGCAAATTATTTTGTAAGTATAATTCATAAAAATTTTTGTATTAGTAGCTAAGAGTTGAAAATTTAATTTTTCATAAGTTTAGCTTATAATAATTATAAAAGAACTTACATTTTTATGTATTCAGGCCATTAAAACATAAACCGCCTTTTTCATCAACTATTCGAAATTATATTCTATAGACTGACAAATCATCTCCGTTCAGAATCGTTTTTCGTATACAATGATACCTATCATTGGATTCAAATTTAACACTCATATAATAAATAATAATGATCCACACGGCACCTCATGTACAACAGAGCGGTACCCACTTGCCAGCTTTTTTTGTGATATATTTATAAAGTTTGCTTATTATGCCTTGAAGTCTAGATTGTCAATATCATTTTAATACTAATAAAACAATTAATTACTGTTTATAATCATTATTGTTTTATTAAATTTAAATTTTATTTTCAACAAAAATTTTAAACTGTCTAGTAAATAAAAGAACAAAATAAAACTATTAATAAAGTTATCAATTGTTTTTTTATAAAAATTATAATATTCACTAAAAATTGTAATAAATAAAAAATATGAAATAAAAACTTATTAAAATATATTTTATTTTTGTCACATATTTTCCTCGTGGGACGCATAATTTTTATTCCTATAATCCTACGAATATAATATATTATAGCATACGAAATTTAACTAGATACCAAAGTGGCCAAAGTATGTAATAAAAATGTTAAAAAGATGTTTATTAGGTATTTTTTTCACATGAATATTAAAATGACGGAAACTTAAAAAAGAAATTTTTCACAATTTATTTTAAAAAGCCAAAGATCAGTAAAATTATAAAAAAAATCTTAAAGTATAAATAAAACATACCTATTGTCATATGTATTTAAAAATACTTAAAATTGTTTACTAAATTAAAGAAAAAATTGGAGAGACCATTATGTATAATATCATATATTTTTTATTGATAAAATATTTTGAAAAAATTAATTTTTATAGTTTATAGTCTTGCTTATTTGATTATTTTAATGTATAATAATCTAATATATTAGTTTAATTATATGTATTATAGTTAGATTGGTACCATTTATAGTTAAAATATTTTGAATAAGTAATTTTAATTATGGTAATTATGTAGATACATAATACATATAATTTTATTGACACATAATTAATTTTGTAATTTTGGCACACATTTAATTAAATTTGACAATTTAAATAGATAATTTTACATAATATAATAAAATCAGCTTATTCAAATTTACGTTTAAGGTTTTAATTCATTTCAACTAACCATCATACTACATTAGATATTCATGTATTCAAATGGTTTAACGGCGAAGATCTTTGCAGTAGGTATTTCTTACCTGACCAAAGATTTAAATCTATGGGTAAATTGATTCTAGAACCTTATATTACCCTGGATGATATTTCATTGCTATTACACTCTTTCTCTTTGCATGGTTTTTCGTCATATTTTATGCGTATCCTCTGGGATATTAAATTGGATTTAGGTAGGTAACAAGTGTTTGTACAAACAATAAGCTCAACATCACGTTCGAACCCTTAATTCTTGTTAACCACTGTTCAAGTATGAAATTTAATCAAAATTTTGATTTTTTTTACATCTCATAATAAATTATTAAAGTCGAAGAAATATTCACAATATTTTTTAAATCCATTGTAATCGTAAAAATTGGAATAGAGGTATGAAGAAAACTTGTTCATCTAGCTATTTATAAAACTAATCTCTTAAAAAATATATGTTCTGAAATTTAAACTGATATTGAAAATTATAAAGTATAGTTACAATAATACATATAACTTTAAAATTTAATTAAGGTAAAATTTCCATTAAGATCTGATTCTGAAGCAACATTGTGTATCACAAAGATCAATTAATTTTCCTTGAATTATAACACGATAGGGATTTGATTTCCACGGGACAAATTCCATTCAATCAACATTTTTAAATATTCCATACTTAATATGTTGGAATAGCATATTATTTTATAGTTTAAAATACATAATTCTTAACGTTTTGGTATTTACGTCCTACAAAATATGAAATATTAAGTTCCTTGTTTTTAAGGCAACATAAAAATTATATCTATTATTCTAAAAATGTATTTACACATATTTCAAAATAATATTTTCAAACAAAAAATAATGAATTTATAATATTTTATATAATTCAAAAAATATTATTTACCGTACAAAATGACATTTTCTAGATACTTAATGATTTTATATAAAATTAAAATGTATATTTAATTATAAAAACTTTTTTATAATTAATTATTTATGAATTTAACTTTTTATTATATATATAATGCAATTGATGGTAGATGTATTGCTGTTTTTATAATTAATTAGTGATAAAAATATAAAAAAAAATATAAAATAAAAAAAAAATAATAATTCATTGAGATGTACTGATAAATTTCAAAAATATAAGATTAAAGAATTATAAAAGTTGATTACCTACACATGTTTTCATTTAGGGTACCCACTCAAAAGAATACGTGACGTATTAAAAATAAATTCCTCTCGGCTTCACTAAAGTTTTGACCCCAACTGTTAATAGTGCCAATTTCTACTTTTTGTTTAAAATGTTGTTAAGAGACTAATCCCAGGTGTTTTATGTTGGCTGTTGGAAGAATAAAAAGCATTCATCATAAATTATGATGTAATACAAAAGACTCATTTAGGTATTCCATTTGTTTAGTTTGCCATGTTATTTACGAATCTTATATAAATATACAATGTTGTTATATTGAACCGTATTTCAATACATACGACATGATAAACAATGTGTCACTCCAATAGCGCTGATTAAACTTAGATATTCAAATCCCACCGTATATACTTTAAGTAGAATGACAAATGACTTGTAATAGATAGTAAACATAAATAAATTATACACTGCTATTATATTCACTGAAATCCCACTATTATAAATATATTATTTTTAATATTATTCTTTGCACGGGAAACATTTAATTAGTAGAGAAACATTAAAGTAAATAATAAAACTATATAAGCTAAATATATTTTTAATACAAGATGCTTTAAAAGTTGTTACTATTGATATTTAAATGATAAAATGTCATTAACATTTTTCATGGGAAATCAAAGTATTCATGTATATTATGAGTTTTAATAAATAAAATACTATTTTCGAAATATATGGATTAATTTGAAGTTATAACCTACTAATATCATCACAGAGTATTCACGCTATTTTTACGTTAAGGTAGTATTGATTCAAAATTTAATAACAACAATGTTATAATTTTATAATATAGTATAAATTAAATATAAACTATTGTAATAATAAAAATATATTAATATTAAAAAAATATATTTTTTTGCAACAATTATAAAAAAGTACTATAGGTACTTATAATTGTTAAATTAATTGTTTTAATAAAAATATCAAAAATGTATCGTAACATATACATAATACCTATAGGTACTTATTGGATGACAGGCCGTTTCCGTTCATTCGTTTTTCGTATACAATGATATATCATTGAATTCAAATTTAACATACTCATGATATACTATAATGACCCACTTGATACCTACTGTATAACAAAGCGATATCCACTTACTCAAATGTTTAAATATTAGAGTGAATTGACCCATTATCAAACTTAAAGGAAAGAAAATTATCTCGGATCCTTTATATTTCCATGATGAATGACTTAAATTTTAATATATACTTTTATCTTTTTATATTTGAGAGTTTTCGTGAGAACATAAATTAACTAATGAATTTGTTTTATTTATAAGCAAAAATTACATTATACAACTTTTACTTAGATTCTTGTATTATTTAATTTAATTATTAATATGAATTAGGTAACGAAAAAGAACGTTGAGTTTCCAAAATGTAAGCATTTGAAAATTAAAATAAGACAACGGATTGTATGTAGCTATTAGTTCAACAGAAGAGAAGATTTTTCTTGTAGATAAGTTCTAATTGGTTTTCTTACCTAAAATGACAATACATCAAGATGAAACTGCTGAAAAGATATAAAATACACAACAAATACATATTGTATATTCATTGGTCTGCTTCATTGTCAGATCTTAATCCTGGATTAAATTCCTCTAAATCTAATGATTTATTTTTAAAATATTTAATTATCTAATTCATTAACAATTTTTAATTGCATTAATTGCGATATTTATAACTAAATAAAATATAATTTAAGTGTTTTATTGAAATCAAATACTCGTATATCAAAAAAGTTCGTTCTAATATTTTTAAAAAGTTTCAATTATGATTTCAGTATTTATTTTATTAACTTAATTTAACCAATAGAACATATTTATGATCTGTTATTTGTAATAAAACTTTAACAATATTATGGTTATTGCCTTAAAAGGTCTTCCTACTTCATAATATTACTAAAGATAAATAGCTAGTAATATTTTATTTATATATAAAAAAGACTAAAAAAATTACTCATCAAAAAGCAATAAATAGATTAAGAATATATATTTTATATTATAAATATTTATATATTTACTAAAGAAATTCTAAGAAATGAATTTGAAAAAGCAATGATCAATATTTTCGTTTCAATTTATTCTAGCGCCTTTGCCTCCATAGTGGTTATATACTTATATATGTGTCATTGCATGGTTTATTTTAACAAATGCATAAATTATTATATTAATTTACGAAAATTGTCAAAAATCAGTATTGTTATTTATTAGGTTTTAAAGTGCATATTATTACCTATATATGTACTTTTATATACTAAGATTTCTTATTGTTATAAGTACTCTACCCTAAATATAAGGCATATAATTCAACCCCAGTTTTGAGTCAACAGTAAAATAGATAAATCTTGTTTTAAAACAAATTATGAAACTATAGGAGATTGTATGTTTGAAGTTTCAAATGTTTACTGTGGAATGGTGGCACAAATTTAGCGGAGGTAGGGAGGAATTCAAATATAAGTGGTAAGAATGTGTCGACAGTCTGTTATGATGGGAATTAATTAGTTGAATTATTTGAATTCATATACACATAACAAAATATACATATACAATATAAATTGTAACCACAAATACAACATTCAGTTGCATTTGGTTAGAAATTTCAATAATTGAAAACATAAAATGTAAAATTAAAATTAGTTAACACTATTATACAGTACACGGCATATTGTAAACGTCAAATTAATTACTTAATTAATTTTAATAAAATTTATGTTAAGATCGATTGAAATTAAACATTTTATTGACCAGTTTTCATTTTACAAAGTAAATTTTATCAGTTTTAATTTATTATACCTACCTTATTTTAAAAAGGAAAAAAAAGAAAACCGTACACCAAAATGTCTAATTAAATTAGTTCAAAGCGCCTTACTAAAAAACATTTTATATTTTTCTCATTTAAACCGAAAGAATGGTCATTGCATTATTTCTCATTGTAAGTTACAAAGCGATCCTATACAATTAGGATTTACCAAGTTTGGTGAAAAAATTTCGGCACAATTGATAATGAATATATCGTTTCGGTAAATTGATATTTGAGTAATATATAAGCTCCGGTATAGTATAGTGATTAGTGATAAAGAGATGGAATTATAGAACTTTGATTTATAAGCTGATTGATAGCAACTAACATAACGGTGTATAATATATACTATATAGACTACATAGAATATCTATAGATTGTTACAAAAATGTTGCACAATGTGTAAGTATATATATTATATTATATGAAAAGTTATGATATTACATCGTATATATTAAATTTATATTTTTTCAATTCATATATTCTACTTAAACATAATTTTATATCTATCGAAATCGCAGATTATAGGACGTTGAAATGAATATATTTTTGAAAACATTTTTCAATTCAAAATATTAAATTTTCTATTAAATAACCAAAGAACTAATTTGCATATTATTTAAAATATTAATTAATTAAATTATATTTTGAATTAAATTTATGCTAATATTTTTTTAAGAAATTGGAGTCATTTTATTAAAAAAAAGTATTATCATCGTTTAGTGTAGATTCGTGGTATTGATTTTAAGACCATAAACTATTTTATACATAATTCAATTCATAAATTTTATTCTTTTAATAACTCTTAAGTTAAAAATTAACTACATAGTTATATAATTCTATTATATTATTTATTAGTCTAGTAAGAGTTTTTAAAATTCTTGGTCATTTTACGAATATTTTTTGTTCTTTTTAGGACATTTTAGTTGATTTTTTTCATTAAAATAAATAAACATTGTTTATTTTAAATCATAATTATTATTGTGTTTATTAAATATATACTGTAAATCTAAATTAAATATCATATAATATACTACAGCCATTTGCAAGCAAATCAATTTATTATTAATAGAATTATACGTTGGGATGTAATTTTATTTAATATATTTGTTTTATGTATCAAACTTTATTTTAAATAGGTCATAATATAACGAGTACCTATAATAAAAAACGTTGATTGAAATTTTAGAAATTTATTTAAAAAATAAAAATTACTATCAAATGATATTGATTTTTTATAGTTTTAAGATTTAACACTATATTATACTATTACCATATAGTTCAATAACTACCAAATAAAATGAAAATCAACTGTATTGATCTGTATTCAAACCATTAAACACTAACTAAAAACTGAGTTTAAAGATAATAGTCTATTTGAATAAGAACACTACGGTTCAGTAAATATTTCATTCAGATTTAATACTTCAAAGTTAATACATTTTTGGATGTGTAAAATGTAAATATTAGGGAATCTAAATGTATAATGCGTTTTTGATAGGAAATGTATAATATGCATCACCTTAAATTAAAAACCATAAAGTAATAAGATAAACAGTATTTATGAACTTTTGATCTAATCATAAGATATACCTAAATATACAATTACAAAATATACTTAAAACATAATATTTATAGATATACATATTACATACCTACCTATATATACCTATTAAAAATCATCTAATAAGCCATAACATAATTTACATATATATATTATTTAATAATTTAATAAAATAAAAGTTTTGATGATTGAGAAAGAATAGCAATATTATAGTATCTCAAACAGTTTTGAGTCATTAATCTTATATTCAAATACTTAAACAGATTGAAACCTAATGTAATGGATACCAAGTAGAACATTTTTGTGAGAACATAGACATTTTTACTAGTTTTCAATGTGGAAACCTCCAAATAGCGACATTTCTACTATAATTTAAAATTAATGACTAAACGATGACAGATAAATGCGCTTATACTGTTAAAATGATAACAAACTATAGTATAGTTTATGTAGATTTGTATAAATTCTTTTTTTCAGACTTATTTAAATATGTATTGTTAAAATATTACAATAATTATATCGTTTAAACATTAAAAACCTAATAATAATATTATAGTTTAATTTAATCTAGTACATATTTTTTTCTTTTATATATTCACCCTTAATGAATTTCAAAAATTAATCTTCTCTGAATAGTGAATGCAATTTTGATGACCGATAGTGTCCATTATTGAGAGGTTTTAGTGTATTACTATAACTATTTATTTATTTTTTTTGAAATTAAATGTTTGTGCAGTATCAAATGTACTCAAAAATGTTCTGTTTTAAAATATTAAATTAAAAATGTATATTTTCAAATCATTATCGAAAACTATAACGATGAAAATTAAGAATGAAGATATAATTTTTCTTAAAAATATAGACTGTTTCCAATAATTAGAATACAAGTACACCAAAGAAGAAATGAGAATAGACGTATTTGTTGAATTACCCAGTATATTTTCTATTCATGAGTCAGTTTAAGAGTTTTTTGTTATTTAAATTTACATTATATTATTGTAAATAATTATTTGTGTACTTTAATTGTGTTTGTTACAAGTAGGTATAGTTTTCAACCTTAAAATTACGTATGATTGTTCAAGGTAACAATTTTAAGTTTAATTTAAGACATTCAGTGAATTTTTGAGTAACCTTCTATAATAGTGTAAAGGTATTAGATACATGCGTATACATGGAAAATTCTTAAAGTAGGAATTTAGACTATTTGATTTCTCGTGACAATGTAAATATTTTCTCCACAACAAAATATAGTATTTTCAGGTAAACATTTAATTATTTCAATTATTTTTAATCAATCAAAAAAATTCTTCTAGTACCCATGCTAGTACTTATGGCTCATGCTTTCATAATTGGTAGTTCAAAAGTATTGATTGTTATAATGTTATATTCTTTATTTTTATACCTAACATAAAACAATTTCAAAACATCATAATATTATTTATCATTGATTCTACAATTTTTTAGTTAATTTTTTTTTAATTAAATTTTATCACGAATTAAATTAAAATAATATTAATATTAAATCCTAAAATATAACTATCCTTCGTTTATTTAATAAACCGATTAGAAATACAATCCATAATATTATTTAACATATCGTCTTCGTGACACTTTGACATTATTATCTTCAATAAACGGTTTTCTACACATTTTCAAATCAAGTCATTATAATTCATAATCTATACATCGCAAGAAACCTATTGCTTTAATTTTGATTAATATATTATTCATCAAAAGTAAATAATATCTTAACCCTTTTCTGAAAGGAGTTTTGACATTCCCATAATAAATAATATAAAAACAAAACTAATAAAATTTGGCATTAGTTCTATATTGAAAAAATATACCAATATTTGTTTATCCAATTCAATTTTTCAGTGGAATTTTTTTTTGAAGGGTGGAAATGTTTTTTTTTATTTTTTACCAGAATTTTTATATTTGGTTTTCTACTCAAAGATTTTTTATCAGTTACTTTGAAATTAACATACATTTTTGAATGAGAGTATTAACTTATACTTATTATTCTTATATGTCACACCTACGTATTTCTATTTATCACTAGAAGCTTCCAATATTTCAGTTATTCATATGTTATGGATATTTAACAAACACTTTTAATTCCCCTCGTGTAATTGAATAATACAATAATTATATCGAATTCAATAATATCATTAACAGATTAAAAACGAATTCACTACAATTAATATATAGGTACGTAATATGAGATAGATGATTTCAAAACTGAGATCCTCTTGAAAATCTTAAATCATATATATTATATATATATATATATGTTAACCAGTATTTAAAGTAAGAATATATGAGTAATGAGTGTATGATTAATTACATTACATTATATTAATATCATGTAATAGTATTTTCAGCGATTTTAATAGTGTCAAAAAGAGTGTATTTATATAGACATGGATTGCCTTATAGTTATAGTCGTTCATTGATAAATTCACTGTTGCAGTGTTATTATTGAAAATGTATAACTATTTTTAAATCATAAATACAATACATCATAGATATATTTTTTCGAAATAGCGTTGTGCGTATCAAGGAAGTCGGTACAGGGTACAGCAATTCGCACGAATACGAAAATTATAAAAACATTTTATGTTAAATACATGAATATAATATGAATACACTTGATTACTTGAAAGTTGAAGTTATCATACTCACTAATGAAATTTGAATATCTATGAACCTATTACATTTTATAATATTTCTTTTCATATTCTTGAGAAATATATTCTCTTTGAGTTATTTTTCTCTTCTTCTTAAAAAAATGGCTTGATAAATTTAAGACCTTTCGAGCGTTATATAATTATATAACAATTAAATAATTACCAAATATCATATCTGTTCAAATTTATATTTGATAGAACTTTGTTCAAAATACTATTGTACTATTGTAAACGACAAAACGACAGATATTCCCTAGTAAGTTAAAGCAGAACGAAAGCTTATGATTTATCAATCCCCAATTAAAGTATATTTAGCCATTTCAAATATTTTAAGATTTTAAGATTTAATAATATATATTAATAAAATAAAATTTATAAATCATAAATTCATAAATCTTAAAATCTAATAAGAATTAAAATTTAAAATTAATCTTAAAAATCTAGAAAAAAATCAACATAATATTATTAAACTTTGTATAGAAGTAAACATTATTAAATTTTCGTCTGGTTCATTAATAATATTCAATATTATATTATACCCAATTAAATTATTGTTATACATCAAACAAAATTTTAACTTATTTTAACCCTATATGTGAACGCAAATTTTTAGGTCAGGTACGCTTAACATTTTTGCAGTCTTCTATAATTTACCGTAAACTACTAATTTATAAGTTTTAATTTAATCAAATATTAAAATCGTATAACAGCAAATAATGAAAAATGTAAAATATTCTCAAAGTTGTCATAGCTGTCGTGTATAAAGTGACAAAACGTGATTTTATGATTTTATGATTTATTTTTTATAATATTGAAATAGTTGTGCAAATTATTGGCATGTTGTATTTAGTTATTAGTTTAAAATTGCATAACCACATTGTATACATTAATATATATTTACAGTAGTAATTAATTACTAATAGTTATTATTTACACGTATGTATACATCGTGTTAAAAATTAAAATGTCAACTGTGAGACAGTTCTCTCAAATCCAATCAATCACTGGCCGCCCAATCAAACCCTTCCAGGACTCGCGTGAAGTCAATGCGGTCAGGTACAGCACACCTTAATAATGGCTTATGCTATTATGTTAATAATACGCCAATTCTCTTAACACATTCCGTCTATCTAGTATTTTATCATAAAATAAAGTGTCTGAATAAACCATATAAATTAAAAAGTTAGGATGCTTCAAGAATTATCTATTAGTATTTTAAATTTCGTCTAAAGGTCATTATATTTTTCAATGATATTCTTATAGTATTTTGTTTAATTAAATAATAATAACAATATATATTACGGTCATTTGACTCGAGAATATCTAACTGTTAAAAGTATATATGTACTGAACTAAACTTCTATGAATTAATAATCATCACAATAGTTTATAGTAAAATAGCTGAAGCAAAAATATACGATAAAATTTGATTTATTTCTTAATAAATTCAAAATAACGGTAGAAAAACAAATTGAGTAATAATTCGTGTTATATTTTAGATTCTGAGCGGAGCGATGAATGTATTGATTTTACAACGTTGTGTGTTTTGGTTTTTTTTTTTGTGTCTGTGTACACGAGAAATTGTTGAAATAATGCTTCAATTTCAAACTTTGGGGGTGGGATAGCAAAATGAATATAGTTGGTGCACTGGGAAGGTCATTTTTTGAATTTCCTAATAGTTTTCAAAAGCGTGGAGAAAAACGGGAATTTTTACGCAAAACCAGTTTTCGACCAAATCGATTTTTTTATATGAGTGTAATTTAAAAACTAATCACTGTAAATACTTGAAATTTTCACCAAATGTTTATGTCAGTGTTATCTATATACGGTTTTGACTTTTTTTTAGTTATTTATAGACCACAGAAATTTTCGATTTTTTTGTGTCGATAAAAAAATTTTGGATGACCAAAAAGTTTTGAAAATTTAATACAAGGTTCCTTATAAGTTGCCTAATTTCAGTTAAAAAAACTTAAAAATCGCTAGTCACAATTTTTTTTTATAAACGTTTATAGTTACAGTATAGAAAACGTGAAAATTTGCAAGTAATTTTGAAGTTGAAAATTCATAAAATTTTTTGTGTTTATAACTAAGGGTTAAAAATACAACACTAAGTTTTCCATAAGTTTTCTTTCAAGTAGCTATAGAGAAAAAAAAACTAAAACTAAAAAAAAAAAAAAACTAACTAAAAAAAACTAACTTGAAGTACCATTATAGGAAAAATTTTAAGTGCGTTTGAATTTTAAATTTTTAGGAAATAGCGTAACGATAATGATTTATCCTCAAACGATTTTATATATTTGTTATTATTCAAAAAGTATAAGTTTTAGATACTTGAAAATTTTACGAGTTATTAAGATTCGTGTTTTCTTTATGTGATTTAAATTTCAAAACATTTTGATTTTTTTTTTTTGAGCTATTTATAGACAACTGAAATTTTCAATTTTACTGAAACATTTTTTTTGAAGTGTCGTTAAAATATAAAAACCATTATATTTTAGATCAAATATATATTATCTATATTAGATGTTTTTTTTAACAAGGAATGTTTATTATAAAGAAATGCTTTTAAGTTTAAATCATGAAATTTATAATTATTATAAATTAAGTATTTATTATTTATTTTGAAACATTTTATAAGCAATACTAAAAATTTGGGTCATGGGGTAATCAAATTAAACAAACAATTTTATTTAATTTAACCTATAACTAGTTTTACGATATAAAAATAAAAATCTCCGTAACATCTATATTGTGTATATTTAGAAAGGACGAAGCTTTTAACTAATCATACATTTATATTTAATAATGGACTGTCAATACGAATCTACCAACAGCTGTTCAAATATAAAGAATAAATATTATGATACTTATCTAGATCTGAAATAAAAAACGGACAATGGTTTATTCGTTTTTGGTATTTAAAATGTCTTCTTTTTAAGTAATTGTCTGATAATGAAATAGTAGAAATAACTTTAGAACTTCTGTTTTATAACATCTAAATTATCGATAGGGAAAATAAAATTGAATAAGTCTCTCAGTTATTATAATGAATTGAAAGCATTTTAATTTAATTTCATTTTGAATTCTATGCCTGTTATATTAAAAAAAAAACAACCTATCCTAACCTGTACCTACCTAACTACTTACTTATACATCAATAAGTGCTATAAAATCCAAAAGTATTTAATTGTTACCGTTATTCGATATTATATTATAAAAACATCACAGAATAATAAATATAACAACGCACTTTATATTGAATATAAGAACTATAAATATTATATGAACAATCAAAATGGTTGTGAATAAATATCTTATTACGATTGTAATAACCATATTTTATGTTTTAAGAAATAATATGAAAATAATAATGTACTTTTGTTGAAAATAATATTATATCAACATTATTAACATTTACAGTTTACGATAAATTATTTTATTGAACTCGTTATATTTGAAAAATGAAAACTTAAATTAACATTTTTTTTTTTATATATAGGTTCGATAATATTTAACGTTCAATAATTACCGTATGTATTAAAAATTGTCTATAATAAGTATTATCTCTAATTGTATTTTAAATAAATATTCTAAAAGTGTATAATAAATAATTATATATTAATTAAGCATTTACATCAGTATTTATTTTACTATTTAGAACATTTTTTATGAATAGTTCATCAATTTTAATTTTATAATGTATCTAATTGAGGATTGGTTTAATATTTAATATTTTTTTTTCACACTACAATTAATCTTTCATCTTTCAACCAAAAATAAGTTATTTGTTTTTTGAAAATAGATGTTCGACAAAAATAATTGATAATTTTTATTTCATAATAATATAAAAAATAATAGAGATAATAATAATCTTTATTTTCCATCTATAAATATTATTATACATTTGTATTAGTGTATTACTTGCAACTTTTATAGTATGTATAGATCATTTTTTAAATGATAATATATTTGATATAAATAACTACAACATTTTTATAATAATAGAAAACAATCAAATTTTATAATTTACAAGTCTATATTACATAAGTAATTAAACTATTCCATTAATTTTATTAATAAATAAATTATTTTTTTAACAATTATATTTAAACTTGCCTAAAATGGATTGTAATTTTAAACTAAAACTATTAGGTTAAAAAATAATATAATAAATTTATTTATGGAAAAAGTTCCAAATCTTACTAAAATAGAATGCTTTTCTATCTTTTTTTTATTATTATTATTTGGCACCTTAAATATTCCTAGAATAAAAACCTAATCGTGTGAACTATAAGTAGTTTTTTCAGATTTCCAAACACAATAGTTAGTAATTCAATTTTTGCATATTGTAGTAGGTATGTCTATATTGACTAATATAGTAATATTTATCAACACATTTTTGATTAAAATGTGGCTTAGTGCTATATTAAAAGAGTTCTGTGATATGTAACAATTTAATTTATAAATATAATTTTATAATTTAATTTTTATCTAATCTAAAAATGTTATTTTTATTTCAATAAAAACCTTTTAAACCAATAGATAAAGCTAAAATGTTTCATCAATATTAAATCTATTGAAATGGCTTTTATTTCTGAATAATGATTATAGCCTATAGGTATGATTATTTATTCAATAAAATTCCGGGCTATAGCAATTAAAGTACTACCTCCAATAAATGATTTCTGTAAATATACTCTTTAATATAAAAAAAAATAACTTGTTTACCTTTTAAAATGATGTAAATTTAACAAATTATATTATATAGAGTAAGAATTGAACGATTTATTTATTTAATTTGAGAATTTTAATAATTCAAATTATCATAAAAGCAAATCACAACTAAGTTAATATCAAAGTCATTGAAGCTATATCAATAATAATAATAATAATAATAAAGCGGGTAATTGGGTACCGCCATTGATTAATCAATGGTACCGCTCTGCTGTACATTAGTTGCCGTATGGATCATTATTATATGTATATTATAGGAGTGCTAAATTTGAATCCAATGATAGGTATCATTGTATACGAAAAACGATTCTGAACGGAGATGATTTGTCAGTCTATAGAATATAATTTCGAATAGTTGATGAAAAAGGCG
>VUJU01005157.1:0-14946 GCA_009835225.1 Aphis craccivora
ATAAAAGTATCATAACGGCACGACGCATGCATATCATACGGTGTATTAATAACAAATAATAATTATTATGTATCCATATCCATCTATATATTATTATATCGAGCCATCGTGGTCGCGTGCGATAGATACATTTTTTTGATTAGGATTTTTAGCTAGAAATTTCTAGGGGGTTGTTATTCAAAATTAATTGACAAAGTTATACACACGAAATTGATTACTTTACATATATTTAAATTTTACACATAAATTATATATCGATTAAAGATAAATCGCGCTGTGTATTTTTATCCTGATAAAACATATTAAGTATACCACGGCTGAGTGGGGGAGGGTGTTACTACATTTGTAACACTCCTCCCTGGCTATGCTCCTGTTTTTGATGTATGTCTTAGAGTCAAGTATATGAAATTGTACTCTACTATACTAGTTCGATCCCAGATTTTTATAGGTACAGAAATATATTATTTGTTGTAGAAACGAAACATATCTACACAAACTAAGTTTTTTGTCTATCCTATACAATTCGAATTTCGATGTATATGTACTATACAGTATACATAATACATATATTATAATATATTAAAATAATCGTTTAAAGCGTATAGTTAAGCAATCGCTAACGACCCACCTCAGAATGTTTATACAGAATCGACGATGAATTAATTATTATTGTTGACGTATATGAGATGTGACAACGGTTCGGTGCTTTGGACGGTCCTGCGAGGTTTGAAGTATAGATCACTGCGTTTTAACTACGACTGGTGTACTTAATCCTGAGACTCGACTACCTAGTTAAGATAAGTTAAAAAGCATCCAATAATCATAACCAATAGAAAAGTGGTATAATAAGTCAGTAGAGCGCTAATTGGCTGTAAGGTGCGAAGACCCATAGAATGACATGCCCAATGTTGTTGTTTAATAATCATTATTATTTTTATTAATTTAACGACGTTATATAATATATTTCCCGGGTGTAATAATAATAGTATATTATTATCGTATATTTTCTATAATACCAGTATACCAAGGTTTTTGTATATTTCATACGATTTTAGGCTCCTTCTACAGTTCAAATCACTATATTTCTATATCGTACTACGAATTATTATTCCAATTCTTGAGGAATGATGACAGATACATTATTATTGTTTATCACTAATAATTATTCTATCATAGTATAGCATTATACAATGTATTTTTCGTTTACCCATTGAAAAATGCAAATATCCGGTCCCACAAAAGCGGTGGGCAACGTGAACAAGTATAAGCCGATGTGTGATAGCCAAATATGATTTAACGTTATTTTTATATTCCGTTTGCGCCAAACCTAGTAGGTAAGTTACCTATATAATATTATAACGAATTCATGGGAACAGGGTAATATAGATATATGACGTCTGTATATATGAAAACTAACACGGGGTGAATACGTAATACGACGTACACACATCCCACATACGGAGTTTTTTACTCGTATTTTTTGTTTGTATTTTTTTTTAGCTTTTTTACACGAAAATCCGAGAGATTTGGGACGTATATGATTTGTAGCCGGACCGAATAATGCCATTTTGATCCGGCGGACGCTGCGAACAAAAAGAATACGTTATAATAAATTTACAATAAAAAAATAAAATAAAATAAAGAGGACCTCCGCCGCCGCTACTACTGTACGACTATTACGACTATACCGTTACCGACTAACCCGGGGATGTCAAATCCGCGTACATATAATAATATATAGGTACGACGAATATATATATATATATATATATATATATAATATATATAATATACCATCGAGACAGTCGAAATATACATATAAAATACTGCAATAAATTCGGAAACGGTATTTTTCAATTTTATTTTTTTTATACCACCCCGTACGTATTTATAGGTAAAATATGAATGTATCCGTCTCCACATCGATATAATTATATAATTATTTTTTTATGATATGGACCATTAGCACGATCGTTAAAAAAAAATTAAAATTGTAAATATAAATCGTATAATCTAAATAGTATACACGACCAGAGTGAGAGAGAGAGAGAGGCGTATATAGTTATTCGAGGAAATTAATTACAAGCATAGTACCTATTTAATACATTATTATATAGGTACACACATTCTTGCGTTTTAAGATCGTATCAAATCGCTTATATTATTATAATATAATATTGTATAATGTACAGGGAAAGGTTATTTAAACATCACGACGGATTCGATAGCCACCGCCGCCGCCGCTTCGATATTGCCGGCTCCTGCTGCTCCTGACTGACGGCTACTCCTATAGCCATAAATGAGATAGTATTTATAATATCGTTATTATTATTATTTACAGAGATTAATAAGCTTATAATTACCTTATATTGTGGGAGACGAACGACATAGCTGGTAATTGAATGCCTGCCACGCCCGGGATCCAGTCCTATGATACATCCGATATAGGTACCTGTAATATTAAATACCTAGCATATTATTTTTATAGTATACAAACGGCGGCATTTGAGATTGAAATTAAAAAATCACTGGCACGTCGTAACACAATTGATTAGAATTTTTTTTTCTTGTCAGTTCAAGGCGCACATCGAACACGTCGTTAACTAAGATCCAACACGACAATAATTATTATAGCCAATGTATAATAAGGGATTTGTTGGATTTACGTATTTGTTTTTTTGGATTATTAGATTTATTTTTAGACAATACATTAATTAATTGAATTAATTAAGAAAATAAATATCTTCATATTTTATAATAATAAACTATTATTGTATAAATTCAAATAAAACAAATATTTTAGTATGTTTCACAATAAGTTTATTTTGTGTAAATTTTTAGTAATTTCTTATACTTCTTATCAATGCTTAAATACTTAATGATTATCGTAAATGTTAAGAAGCTATCTAAAACAGTTAACAGCCCACGAGTATTGCTTAAGTGTTAACATTTTAAAAATTAATCTTAGTTTTGATATTAAGTTTACTAATAAAAATATACAACTATACAACGAACACATTTCTAAATAGAAATAATTATTTTCTACTAATTTTACCAGTGATAGGTACAATGTCATATAATATATGTTTATATTTTCGAACTATGACTACATTCTGGTGTTACATAATGTGTGATACGAGTACAGTAGTACGCATAACCGAATTATACAAAGTCATAATACTTACTAATGGGCGTTGAGAAATACAATATAGCTCCTTACCTCCTTCCTTTACAATCTTAAAGTTTTAATTAGAAGAAATCCTTGGAAAGTTATTAATTACTATACCTTTTTTCCAGTATATACTTATTATACGGTTGAACAAAAAAACTATGGTTATCCGGATTATGCCTATAATTTAAAATGCATAAATTTCAATAAATTTACATTTAAATTTATCAATAACAGCTGTATAATTTATTAAAATGCAAAATAATAATTTAAAAAATATTACATAAAGATGTTAAACCAAAATAATCATCAACTATTATGCAATTTAAAAATAATAAAAATAATTTATAATCATGAAGTATATTAGATAGTTACTGAAATATTTTAAGTTATTTATTATGAATGTATTTTAACATCAATAATACTAATAATTCATTTTATTTTTAAAGTATTGAAAATCCAACTAACGTATTTAAGTTTATATATTTTAAATTAAATATGTTTTTACTATTTAAATAATTGTGACAACATAACCAATGTTTTTTTGTAATAACACAATATTATTTATTTAGGTGTAATCATCATAAACCATAAACTTTAATCATCAGTTATTAGAATTATAGTTATTATTGACCGACAAAGCTGTAAACACGTGATTATTTTCAAACGGATCATACACACGAATGCGCTATATATTTGGTTTCAAACCTCATATTTATTGTGTGACATGTGACGTCTCCTTTGCTATTTGTGCACAAACATTTAATTATTTTCGATTTAAGTATTGCTTATAATTATTTTATATCTATTTTGTTGAACACAAATACATTACTAACTTGTTGTCCAATAAAATATTTAATACATAAATCTGATATTTACACATTCATGAAAAAAAAAAACGAATAAGTAGGTACTAAACTAAAGTATTGGTATAATGGTATGTACAATCCGGAATTAGTTTAAATGCCATTTGCTAACATGTCACAAACATAAATTATTATTGCTATGAATTGATTTAATAATGATGAACAACAATATAACAGATTTAAGATTACACATGTCACATAAAGTTATGAAACCGTTCATAACCTAGATATACAATCATAAAATTGAATAACATCACAACATGTTGTATTATAAATTTATAACATATTTTAAGAAATACATATAAATATAAATATTTAATGTTGATGTATCACAAAATAAATATGTATATTGGTCATTTGTTTATTATTGAAACATTTGAAATTTATAATAATATGTTCATGCATTTACAAATTTATTTTATATTTAATAGCTTTTTATTGGTGTATTAAGTATATTTTAGTATACAATTAAACTCAATGGTACCATGTAAATATATAACAATAAAAATTATATGTTTCAATAAACCTAACCTATAACTCAATAAACAAGAGCTACCAGTAACTACTACCTATTATGTACATGACAGCAATAACAACTAAAAACCCTGATTTATATAACTAATAGGTGAGATTTTGTACAATACAATTTTTATACTAAAGTAATATATGTTTTACAAATGGAAATATTTAATTTTAAATCTAAAAATTCACGTGCAAGAATAACAAAATAAATTATGAATATTTATGAATAATGTCTTAAAAATAAAAAAATGGCATACAAATAATAACAAAAACAATAATGTATCAATAACTAAATATACTCTTAAGAATTTAAAATAAAATTTGTATAATATTCTAAATAAATGAACAATGGCACAAATTTCAAAATGGACTTTTTTCCCTACCTGGGATTTTGTCCATTGTATTTAAAAATACAAGTTTGAACATTTTAACTTTTTTTAATGAAAATTTCCCTGATATTTTAAGTTAAGAATAGATTTTTTTTATGTGATTTCTGGCTTTATTTTGTAATTCGCCTTTTTTATATAAGAGATTTTTTAGTCTGTATATACATTGTACAGTCATCAACACACAATATGTGATAAGGTAGGTACTAGGTACACATAATTGTTATGAGCAAATCACACAATAATTTAATAATTTATATTGATAACATTTCTCACTAAATTAGACTTGTTTTTTTCTTTGTTAATTTAATTTAAACAACAGTATATAATATGTAACTGCACTATTATTTGATGTTTGTTTAATATTAATACCTGCATTTATACACGAGACATTTTTGATTAAATTATTTAACTACTTATTTACCTATACTTGACACTGTATGTGATTTTTTTCTATGTTTTAGAACGTGTATACACATTTAACCTAGGTTATATTATTTTATACTAATAAATACATATTGATATTATATAGTAATATGTACCTATCAAGAAAATTAATTCACTAAAATAAATAAAATCGGTACGATATAAGTCTTAAATTTGTGATTTGTGTTTTGTTAAACAACATTAATTCTCACGCGAATCCGATCAGTGTAGCCCATTAACTTTTTAAGGAAAAAATATATAATAAATGGATTATATTATTATAATTTTAACTAAAGTAAACGTAGAGAAAAATACAATATATAGAAAATAAATATAAAAAAACTATCGAAAATCAAAGGTCAAATGTGTATTATACTATATAGTAGCATAATCGGAGTAAAAAATCCTGAAAATAACACTTACATCCCAGGCATTCAAGCGTGTTACCAAAAGGATTTTTTGTTATTTACGAAAGGAAAGGGAACGATTGGTTCAAATAAAATGTATGACATGCCATGTGTTTAGCACTGTAGTGGACCTGCACATGTCACTTATATTATACCTATTTCTGTGAACATTATATATTCCAGAAATAATACACGTAAGATTACCTGTTGAGGAGCTGTCCTTAAACGGAGATGACTGCTTCGGTAGTTGTCACGTGTGAACGCACATCAAAACCTCTGTATAATATAATTTGAATTATTATTATTATTACTATTATAAGAGCAGCGAGATAATTGGTCCGAGAAAACCTGCCCGTTTAACAGCGACTACGTGTAGGACAATAATATAACATAATATCACTGCGTGTACCTGTCTGCCTGCTGTAATAATAATATAGTCACCGCGTTCAGCACATGAAGTACTATAATAAACAATAAACACTCGGCGTAAATGAATATAACTTGACTATACTATATATAGCTGGTTAGGTACACATACCTGCAATAATAATAATAATATGTAGTATGGGTAGCGAGAACGTTATTTTTTATTACCGTACGTATCGTCGGCGGATCTCTTGTACGCGAGAATGGCGGAAAATTACAGGGTACGAAACGTGCGTAAAGAATTACTATACTTTTGTATATTTTTACGCATAACATATGGTACTAAAAGTGTGTGTATTTAAGTCACTGATATAGCCAATAACGACAACAGCGATACGTTGATTATGTTTTTGTGTGTGTATATTATATAGGTAGCGTATGTTTAGTTACTAAGCTATATGTTGCATAAAAAGGTATAATCATCGCCGTCTATCTAACTAATAAGAGGCACTGTTTACATACGTTTTAAATTTCAAATAATTAAAATTTAATAAAAGATAATATTGATGAAAACTTTTTTTAAAGAAAAATATAACATTTAACCACTTTGTTCATTATACATATTATAGAACATAGGTAATAGGTAATAGGTATGTTTTAAAAAAAAAATTAATAAATATAATATACTCAATATTTATTAACGTAAAATGTATTATTTGGAAATAAATAAATATATTTCGTTTTAATATTTAGACAGATAAAATTAGACCAGTCATAATACAAATTATATTAATATAAATACTAAATAGTTTCAATTAAGCTGAGATGTATTATTAGTAAATTACCAATCGACCACTATTAACTTTTTGGGGTCAATGTTTTAGAATATTTAATATATTATATTGCACGTAAAATACTTACTGTAAAGTATCAATGGTATTGGAAATAAAATAAAATAATACATTTTATCATTCTTAATGACAATAATAATAATATAAAGAGTATAATATCTATATTGGGGAAAGATAGACGACATATTGTTAAATACTTGCTAAAGAAAAAATATTGCTAAAAACAAATATTTGTTGAATAATTATATTGACTTAGTTTATCAATATAATTTTAGTAATATACATATTATATATATATATATATGATAGATATATTTGAATACTTACAATAATCTAATTGCTATGTTGTTAAATTATCGTTTACAAATATATATTGAAAGAATTTTTTTATAATAGATTAATCTCAAAAAAAAACTTCTCATTAGTTAATTTCACTAATCTCAGCTTAGTATTCTCCTTTAAACTCGACCATCCATGTACACGGTGGCCGTATTGGTAACTCCAGTTAAATCGGCTGTAGTTTATCATAGAAATCTAAATCATATAATAAAATAAAATCTTTCATATAATTTGAAACAAGATTTTTCAAATATCTTTCTCACTCGTTTTTATGTAAGGCTAACTAAATAACTGTATGAGTAGGTATGTTACATATGAATGTTCGAAACGTTTTTTAACGACAACAATATTTTTTTTTATTATTTAACTCACTTAAACTATAAATTCAAATATGTATACAATTACAATGTAATTATGTTCTTATTTTTATTTGATTGAGCTTAATTTTAGGTAGGTATAAAATTCATACAGTTTTTATATAGGTATATATGTTATAGTGTATCATTTTTTCAGTAGCAAATGTTACGAAGATTGTACTTTTTATGCATTGTAGAAATGGTTGTAAAATTCTAAACTATAACCATTTATTGCTGATAAATAATAACTAATAAAAATTGTACTAGTTACCTAGATATATTTTTAGAGTATGAATATTAATTAAATTGTGTATACAAGTTTTTCGCCAAGTATAAGAATTATGTTTGTTTTTGTATACATTTAAAAGTATAAAATATTTTATTTTATTTTTCTGTATGTTGAATTCTAGAAACAGATTGCTATATTTTTTTTATTACTTAAGCTTAATGTGACTGGTGTCTCATAATTATAGGAATAAATTATGGTAAGACTTAAACTTTAAGTACTAATACGTTGATACGGCTATATGTATAGGCAATTTAGCTACACCAGTGCCAATAAGAGTCTACGTTACCATCTAACATTAAAATTTTTTTTTTATTTTTAAGTCATTTAATGGCTTATGGTGAAAAAAAAATGTTTTACTCAATAAAACAAGTAAATTCATTTAAAATAATATTAAGTAATTATCAAGACCTATAGGTGCTAGAGTTTTATGATTATTTTTTAATAAGCCACAACATATTTTAAGTTGGTGAGTTTGAAATACCGTCATATTTACCCAATTCGTATAATTAAAAAAAAAGTTTTTCTGTCACAAATAATTCAAAATCCAAACTTAATAATTAAATATACAAATATTTATACATATTATTATATTATTATATAATATCTTGGTTTTAAAACAATGATTCATTTTTATGAAATCACGTATAATAATATTATAATACAAGTCAATAGTTTATGTTTATTTATTTTATTTTCCTCAAACGAATGCGATTTATGACATAAAAAGAGGTAAGTAGTTCAGATACTACAGAAGAATTTTAACGGCAATAACGTCACACAACAACGAGCGCCATTGAACCGTATCGGTTCATAGTATTTTTTTTTTTTTTTATGTAAACGCACGCATTATAATATTGTTATGTTTTTTCTTCTTTCAGTTTTCAAAATATTCGTATTCGAACAAGAAAAACAGCAAATATTACACAAAGTTTTTATAGGTTTACCACATTCGAATGTAAAAACACAGAAAATCGTGCCAAGTGTTTAACACTTAAAATATGCAAACTTGTTGTAATAAAGACGTATATTATTATTTTATTTTATGTATTCATCAAATATACAATCGTTTCCATATTTTCTTATACAAGTGAGCCTATATATTGCACAGTTACTTTCAATAATAATGTATTTGATATGACTTTTAAAATATAATACTATATTAATTGTAATAGTGTGTCACTGTGCGGTTTGTGAGTGTAACATGTTTTTGGTATTATCCATGAATGTTTACCTTTTCCTTTACCATTTTTCCTTTGGTTATGTTTTTATGAATTTCATCAACATTTTTGATTTTTAGAAATTTTAAGTACCTAGTATGTTTAATCTATATATTTTCGAATGATTAATTTATTTTTAACTAAATCAAGGCACACTTATCACTTAGGCACTTTATCTGTGCTAATATATAAACTATTTTTAAACTGCCCTTTTTCAATTGATTGTTAAGCATACCATTTATTTGAATAATAAATAATAATATGTTAAAACATCTAAATTTAAATTTAAATGAGTATTTTATTAGTTGTTCAACTTCACATAGTAACAATAATGTTATAATCCAGAATAATATATGAGATAATATATTGCAACATAGTAAATACGATTATATTGTATAAGACGTGCGATGATTTGAATATTATAAATTATAATAGTAGGTAATAATTATTAGTATATAATTTTTTTTAATTATCCAAATAATTATTATGCGAAATTTTAAATATGTATTTAATATATCATTTAGGTAAAACTATTTTAATATCTATTCAATAACCCAATAAACTATTTATTACTACTTATTCAAAATTATTTAAAACAATTAATACACAGTATAAAAGTATGCAGTTCTCATAAGCAAACTTTAATTTTGTATCACTAAATAATTCTTTTAAAAAAGTATGAAAAAAATTAATATTATGAAACATTGCATATATTTGTAGCTACTACGTAACTATCTCTATATATAGCTCATTTGTAGGTATACATAGTTTACAATAATAAAATAATTAACAATTCTTTAAAATTATTATCTATATAAAATATATAGAGAATAATATAAAGATTTCGTTTTGTTATTCCTAGCAGTCTCGCTGTCCTTCACACTTATACAGACAAATAATAATATTAATTTCATTAAAGTTTTTCGTCAATTATAGGCAAATGAGTTAAGAGCCAATAAAATAATCCGGTAGTCATTTTTTTTTTATTATTATTATAAATAGTTGTTAATTCATTGCTTTGTTTTCAAGTTTGAATAAAAACACATAAAATAATATGTGACTATTTACAAATATGATAAGCATCCAAATTTTGAAGCATGCAATAAAAATATAAACGAAAATAACAATAAAAATAATAATAATTATTATTATGATAATGATGGCGATAACAATAATAATATAGGTAATACCTACATATCGCAGCATCACAAGAATCCCCGTGGTCATTATGTGTTTTCGTGAAACATTTCAGAGTGAAACTGATACAGTCGTGTCGCGACCGTACACACGAATAAATTAGTCAAAAATGAGTGGCTATTAATACACGTTCAACGGCATATGCAGTTACGATGCGGTCCGCGCACGCGGTACTTACACTTGAGTTATATTATGTGCTATACTCATGCGACCGGCGACATTTTTAATAGATACATTTAATATACGCAGAGGACACGAGTACTGCACATTGGTATTTATAATGTTTACAATAATATACCTTCCGTTGTAAACGTCGTGATGATGATCTTCGAGAATCGCGTCGTACCGTGTGTCGTGTTAATACGACGGCGACGACGATCGTTCTTTACGCAACGCGTACAGCTTTTCGGTCGTAATTCGTGTCGATAACTGACAACCGCATAATATTATTACGTGGGCCGCATAGGTAGGTTTACCTATACGTACACTACAATAATACTACGCCATATACATCTGAATGAGCATTATGATATTATTATATTGTGTTACATCACGAATACACACACACACACACACACACACTACACGATGAGTAGCTGTAGCATTAGAACACCGTCGTGTCGTCGGTTTATAAAGACGGACGTGACGGCCCGGCCGAGTGGTTTTACATTATAATATATTATTATATTATCACGGCGATAGGTTTATATGCACTAATGAAGACCAATACGGAATGAAAACACGCACAACGCCATTATATTTATATATACACATTATTATTATACATACAAGTAGGTATTCTGTTTTACGGGTATGGACGGTGGTCTCTTCCATTCACCTGCATTCACGCGTATAATATAACAGTCAGTGGCGTGCGTGTGTACGACAGAAGAGTGAGACCAACTCGTGCACGTCACTAAATAATTAACTTCATCAATATTTATGGAACGGGTGCAGTGCTAATTGAACGGGGTGCTCCGCGCACAGCCAAAGAGCCTGCGATAATGTTATTATTATTATTACCGTGAAGACCGATTGAAAAAAAAAAAATAATTCTATGTGTGTGTATTATAGTATACCACATATTATAATAATATTATATGTACAGGGCGGTTATCTTATCAATGTTTTAACGTTTTACGTTTTCAAGTATCAACTTAATATACTATCATACAAGTCAATTAAATTTTTTGTATTTTACCTTAGATATTTCTTTTACTCGATGGTCACGAGAATCAGCATGTATATCGTATATGTGCAATATATACCTACATATATTTTATATTATTATAATTACTAACGAACTCGATCCTATACATATTATTATAATATATCGTACGTTAATTTCATCAAGTAGGTAATCAGTACATTTATCTGCGTAAAAAACCCACGTAAACATAATTTAGGTGTATAATATATATATATATATATATATATTACAGTAGGTAGTAAGATGATGTAGGTATTATTCAATATATTATAATTCATCGTTACAGGGAGCTAGTATAGCTACTTTATATTATATTTTATCGTGCACTTTAAAACGTAATACCGATACTCTGTGTGTGGATGCATCCACATGTAACTCGCATCAACTATTTTATTAAATAAAAAATTATAAAATATAAATTAAAATATGATCGTGTACCTTTCCGCAGATTTAGTTTCTACACGTCAGCGTTGTCAACAATTATTCTCAATAGCGTAGGTATATTTTATTTGTGCACGCTTCTTATACAATTTGTAGTTTTATACTTTACTGTATGCCAACAAAACAATTAGAACATATAAACAATCACCAAACATATGTGTTGTACAAATACCATTCTTTTAATAAGATTGTCTGAAAAAGAAAAGTATGACGACGTCCCTATTTTACTCTAATAAAGCTTAACTTTCATTTATATTAATAACAATGCCGTTTTAATATTATTTTTATACTATCTATTTGTACTAATAGTACTATTATATTAACTATTATTATAAAATTATTTCATGTGTATTAATTTAACATTTTGATAGACGAATTATTCTCAATAGCAATATAAATATTCATAGTTTTTTTTAAAACAAAATTATAAAATATATCCTTGTTTTTAATATCCATGTTAAATCTTATTCACGCATGTACAATACGACGTGTACAATTTTTTTTACCAGATTCATATTTTCATTTCACTATTTTAGATTTTTTTGTAATAACAGTAATGATTAAACGAAACTGGTTTTAAGTCTATATGAAACATAGTTAATCAAATTATGTATTAAGCATACTATAATATTTTGTAGCATACTAGTTATACATGGGTACAATGCTATATTACGAAATTATTTTTCGTATAAAGTTATAACATATTACACCTCTAAAGCATAATTAATATAGTTGTTTTGAGTAGTGATAAATATAACTCGTGTAGGTACGACGTTCTTCTCCACGTAGGAGTTGTACACAAACTGTGGGCTGGTGCCATTCAGCACATATTGTACTTCAGTAAACTGTCAAGTGTTCTAAATTTGGGAAAAGCAAACATAACTTCATAACCACAGTGGAAAGATAACACATATAATATTATAATCATGATATTTTAAATTTAAAGATGAATCAATTATATAAAAATACCAAGTAATTTAACCTTTTTAAATGGTTTATTAATCAAACAATTATTACGCAAATAAAATTAGTTTTTCTAAGGATAAGATTAGAATAATATGATAATATTTAGGACATAATATATATATTGTTATTTATTGATTGATTATTTTCTTACTTTAAAAAAAAAAAAAAATAGTCAAAGGTAAGCAACGTTTCTTTTGATTTAAGTAGATACGTTTAATTGAATCCACTATTGTAAATGTTTTGTTTATACCATCAACTATTTTTAATACATTAACGACATCATAGTGTATTACAGTGATTTTCAACCGGTGTGCCGCGGCACAGTAGTGTGCCTCGAAATTTTCTAGATGTGCCGCGAAAAATGTTATTAAATTAGGAAAATAATGTTTTCGGCAAAGTTGCCGGAGTTGTTGTGGTTGTCAAGTACGTGAGTGTGCCGTGAAAATTTGTGATGTATAATATTGTGCCGTGAACCAAAAAAGGTTGAAAACCACTGGTGTATTATATCGCCAAACCGATCAAATAATTTGAAACAATAATGTATTAAAAATTGAAATGTTTAACAATCTGTTGTTTTTTTCTTCCGACATTTATATATGTTTATGAGGCATGTTAAATACATATTACACAGACCCTACTGTGTAATTCCATTTGCATTTCGTTAACATCATAATAATAATATATATTTTATCATTTGGATTATGTTAAGCGATTGTCGAAAAAATAAACAGTCCGATATTATGGTCTATTCGTTTTTATAATTTAATTTTATAACGATCTTTGTATTTTATTAGGATAGTAGAAGAATATTAAGAAACACCTGTAGTATTTTTTTCTCCGGAAAAATACTCATTTATATTTTTTAGTCCCAAACAATCGTAAACGTCTAATAAATTAAACACGCAATGTCAACAAAATGTTTTTCTCTTCGGTCGGTAGTAGGTATATTATGAATTTTAATAATTATAATAATAAAACAGATATGTGGTAGGATGGTATACTATAAAATATAGCAGCATGAAATCAATTTCAATCAATAAATCGGACCACACCAGCCGCGAGTTGTGGGAATACGATCGAATGTCCAACGGTCGGTGCTATTTAAATACTCCTAAGTGGGGAAAAAAATTAGTCAACATTAATTATTTTAATTAGAAATCGTTAAAATCGTACCTACCAAAACCCGTTCATTGCAGTTTAATACTTTCATAATGTATAATACCTAATATGTCTCGCAGACGTAAAGTTTATGCGGTTTAATCGTTAAATGTAATATTTATCTACACATTCTATCGAAATTAAAAAAAACTAATTTCCATTACATAAATTACACACCAGTGCCTATACCTTATATGTAATAATAATAATAATCTCTATCAGATCGTGAACAGCATACAACCATGTGATCTCGCAAAGAGATTCCATTATATAATAATACGCGTTGTATTATGTTAAAGACAAAGTGGATTATCGACCGATGGTTTATCACGATTTATCCGATACTAAATATCTAGATCACAGACTAATGAGCAATCATCAAGCTCATCCGGCGAGTGTGTGCGTATCGCGGGTGTGACTAACGCGATTTAGCGAACGTCGTAAATAATGCACTGCACAGAGAATAGCTGATGGCGAAATGAGAAACGACGAAACATTGTTAAAAACAAACCGTTTAAGTATACCTAATTATCGTTTGACACACACACACACACATGCAATAGAGTAACACAATATTAATTTACGCTGTAAGCACGATTGCATATTTTAGTTTCGTTCACGCAGAGTGTAGCAGAAATAGCTGAAAATATAATTAATTATGTAATAACTTTTGTTCTTAACAGTAGGTATCTATTTCTTTCTTATATAACATGTACTATATAGGTAAATATAAAATAACAATAACCATATAATAATAACTAGTTTTAATAAATCATGAAT
>VUJU01005158.1:4878-14945 GCA_009835225.1 Aphis craccivora
TCTACGATATTTATCTTATTATCTTATATTTATATTTATCTCGTATATCATGTGTGTCTGTTAAAAATCGCCCCCTCCGTTATCTTGGTCTGGATCCGCCCCTGGTCCGCTCTTGGAGACATTAGAAAATACAATAGGTATTAATGCTACAATAAACTGTTAAAAATAACTTCTTACTTTAAAAAGTGCTTCTACAGCAAATGAAATTATCAAGTAATAAAATGCATATCTTTTACCTACCTACTCAACCACTATACCACTACATAATACACATGTATTACTCTTATGGGGAAGGCAATGCTCCCCTTTCACCCCCGTGGCTAAGGGCCTGACATCTATTTTTAGCAATGCTATAAATTATGATATTTATAAATGTATGTACAAATAGGTAACTATATTATATGTATAGTGATTTTTAAAAGTATAATGATTAAATTATTAGACTAATTACATGCGGTTATAGAAAACACTGAATTAACATAATTCTAAAGTCATTGGGAAGCAGGGGATAGTACTACCTACTTTTTAGTTAGTATTATTCGTTGTTAAATAAGGTAACTCACTAACAATTATATATTACTATATTAGGTAAGTATTATGTTTTTAATACACCGGACACTGTTAAATACTTAAATAGTTTATTATTTTAGTTTTAACATACCTAAGTACCTAATTATTACGTAGGTATTATACCTAATACATAAAATTATTACCTACTTATATAGTTTTGTTGTGTTGTATTTATTCCTACTCACAAACAATAGTTATACATTTATAATACCAATTACCAATACGCATGCGTTAAAAGATTAAAAAGTTTAAGAGCATATAACAACTATTTAAAGTGTGTGTTAATACGTAGTCATAGTGTATCATTACTGTTATATTATAATCAGTGCCGCAACTAGACATCATGAAGTAGGTGTGCAAATCTTAACTTAGGGATTAAATATAATTTTAACCATTTTAACACATCGATTTGGGGGCCTATATATATATTACATTGGTTTTGGGCCGATGTGCAGTGCACACCTTGCAGCACACCCGGTAGTTGCAGCACTGATTATAATATACCTAATTACTTATGATTTATGACTTATGACTTATGAGTACGTACTGAGTTATGACCTGCGTTTCACATAGTATCACATACGACATACCTAATATTGTAACCTGAACAAAAATATATTATTGAAATTGGTTTAAAACTCAACTTGAGTGTTTTCTGTTGGCAGTTGGCTGTTAAGTTTAAGCATGTATATTTTTATCTTAATACATTCATGCATAGCATAAGCGGTACTTATACTTTATAATATCATGAATTCATAAGTTTTTAACTTTTACTAAATAATACTATAATACAATAATTTATTAATATTTAATATATAGATACATATTTAGGATTACGTGTAACATACTCGTATGTTATGTGTTGTATACTTGTATTACGACTAGGTATAATAATCAGAGGCTAAATTATACATTTTCGTACTATACAAATATACAATATAGTAATAGGTACACACTAACACACTTTATATTAAACTCAATGATATAGTTTATAATATATCATGAGGAGCTTTGCCTCCGGCCCCCACACCAGCCACACCACAAAAATGTAGGCAGTGCTCGACTTGGAAAAATTAAAGTAGGGGGAATCTGTAGACTTTTAAAAAAAGAACATCCCCATCACTTTTTAAACATTACTACGCCCCCACACCCCATATTCCCCCCACTCTAAACATATAAAAACCATTCATAAATTATCAATTACAAAAAAAAAAAGTGGGTAAGTGGGTACCGCTCTGCTGTACATTAGTACATTAGGTGCCGTGTGTATCATTATTATATACCTACTATAGGAGTGTTAAATTTGAATCCAATGATAGGTATCGTTGTATACAAAAAACGATTCTGAACGAAAATGATTTGTCAGCCTAGGATATCATTTCGAATGGTTGGTGAAAAAGATGGTTTATGTTTAAATGGCCTGAATACACCAAAATTTGAGTTATTTTATAATTATTGTAAGCTAAACTTATGAAAAACCTTGTATTAAATTTTCAACTCTTAGCTACTCATACAAAATTTTTTATGAATTATACCTACAAAATAATTTGCAAATATTCAGGAATTTGACAAATTTTTATCAATATTTGAACTTCAAATGCTAATAAAAAAAATTGTGCCTATGTATTCTTATAATTTTTAATCACTGTTATATAACGGCTTATATAATCATTCGTTATAATAACATCAAATATGTACTTATTATAGTAACTATTAGCATATTGCGTAGGTATAATAGAATCAACGTATGACACTATGGTCTATGACCTTATACTAACCACTATAGTCTACAGAAGTACAGAACAACAGAACAAAAAAATAATAATTTATGCTTCGATAAATTATATTTGAATTTTCAGACTCTCAAATATATATATAAATGTTATTAGGTAATTATTAATAACTAATAAGTTATAAATATTATATACATACCTACGTATTGTATATACTATATAGTATTATTTATTATGTGACCTACCTGACTAAAACTTACTTCTCTGCTGCCAATAAGTATAGAAAACTATAAATGATAAAGTTTAATATACCTATACTATATTTGTATCATCAGCTTACAGTAGTGTTTATAAATATAATATAAGTAGATATATTATGGCTATTGGCTATTAGTTTTGGTTTGCAATTCACGCGTAATTTGTGCATTGGTGAATATCATTCTTCACTCTTTTGCAACAACAGGGATGAGAACGATGAAAACGAATTCTAATTGTATATTATATATTTATATAAAACGCCTATAACACATCTATAATATACGTACGTATCAAATTTTAATGATTTTTGTATGTCGATTTAGGGAGGGGCATAGTATATCACCTCATACACAGTGTTTTATTTAGTGAACCACACTATACATATGGAGGTAAACATTATTTGGCTATAATATTTGTTTGTTAATATTTTATAAGCTACTATATAGGTAGCTGGTAGGTACGTTGTTATATATTATGTGCCCATCTAACTGATACAACTGAATGTCTGAATACATTGTTAATAATGATTCATTGTACTGTAGGTAAGTACAAATGTACAACCCATAAAAGTTATCTATTGCAAGATTTGTTTGTGGTGGCAAAAATTAACAAGCAGCATATATATAAAGTAATTTTTTTGTAGAATATCTATCTAAATACTTAAACTGCATACCTGCATATAGTATACCAAATTAGTTGAAATTATAGAGTTCATCTCAATATGGTAATCCTCAGAATATAATAAATACAAATATACAGTATTATAATTTATAATAACATCATAAAATGCAGAACGATAATAATATTTATATCGAACATAAAATAGACAATACCTATAGTAAAAGTGTAGACTAAAAGATTGAACAGTAATTAAAACACAGGTTAAATATTTACAATACCTAATTATAATCAAATCTTTTATCATAATTAATAGGTATATAATTATTATGACATCAAGATTTATATTTTAAAATTAGTTTTAGACTTTTATAGAAAGTGAAATAATAAAACATTATGATTTGAACAAAATAATTTAAACTGTAAAAATCTCCGTACATAATTCGATGTGAGGCAGCTGTTGAATAAAAATGTACTCTAAACATATATGTTGTAAGTATAGGGCGTGGGTATATATGGGAAATTAATCTTTTTTATAAAAAAAGACTAGGTAAGCTCTTTATGTGACGGGATAGCCCGTTTGCAAACTACTTTTTATTTTTCAAAACGGCCGGCCATTTTTTAGGTTTATTGCAGATATACTAACAGCATTTAGGCTTTTTGAAAGGTATAATTATTACCTATATTATAGTAATTTTATTATAATTTATGATAAAAATAATAAAATTAATTAATTAATTAATACCTATTTACTTATTATTGTTACCTACCTGTTCTTTTTTCTTGAAATTTTGAGCTACACAGTACATTATATTATTATTTTTTTTTTTTGCTTTAAAATAGCAAGAAGTGTGGTTATTATTTTTTCGAATGTAATATAAGTAAATATAAATTTGTGTAATAGTCAAAAGCAATGTAGACAGTGTAGTTACAATTTCACTAAGTAAATTAATAAATACTTTAAAATTTTTACATAGGTATTAGGTACTATAATTCTTTATTGTTTTTATTTTTGCACAAGTAATAAATTACAATAAAACTACTATCATAAAATGTAGTTTTTTAAAAGGCTTATCTGTATTCTACATTTCTAAAATAAGAGTAAAAACAGCCGAAAAAGTTCGAACAGTTCGGAAAAATGGAAGTGATATTCAGTGAAAAAAATAAAAAAAAATTTCGTTTTTAACGGTTTCAAATACGGATTCCAAAAACAACTATCGGGGAATATAGAACGTAGGACTTGTACAAAAAGAAAATGCAAATCGTTTTTAAAAATAAATAGTTTAAATAATTACCTATTTTGACTTATTATTACATTATTGTTACTTATTCATTACAACCACAATAATTATTATTATTGACAAATACGTACCTATGTAGTGTATATTATGTACTTATGTATATATTAATATATTATACTGAGCAACATTTTTTACCATACCTAGTATTCTATATATAGTGTTTGAACTATTTGAATTTATTTGAATTCTAGACAGTCCTAAGTCTGAATAAATGGGAAGGAAATTGTTGCTGATTGAATATATCATAATTATTTGAAAAGTAAATTTAACAAGGTTAATTATTACTGTGAAAGCTTGCGGGAACCAACTCGTATGTTACCTGTAGACAACCCGCGAACAAATTCGTAGTCGTCCGAATGGTCGTGTGAACCTGCCATACTTACCCTGAAAAACGACAATCATCAATCATTTACCCACTATTGATATTTTTTGGGGGAGAAAAAACGGTATTCATTTTGATTGACATTTGATGGTGGTCAATATACTATATACAGTATAAAATATAGACAATAATGTTATACTAATTATCTTGTTGAATAAAAAATTCGTTGAAACCACCACACCGCGGGTCTGCCATATCAATATATCATAATAGGTATATAATATGTTTATTAGGTACCTACTTATTTACTTACTAGTTATTCTGTGTGTGGAAATTTCAGACTTCTGTTAAGTCGTTGCGAAATTTACCACTTGGTGAATCACTCTGTATAATATAATATATTTTTATAGTAGATACATATTGGGCATTGGCTACTAACATTGATTATAAATAGTAGGTATTTATAATCAATGCTACTATATATGTAGATAAGAACACCGAATGACTGAATATTTTAGAATCAAAATACAGTTAGTACTTTGTAGAATAATATAATTTACTATGAAAATATTAAATGATTATCTAAAAGCTATAAAATATAAATAAATTATGTAAACACATTTTAAATTCTTGACCGTTAAATATTTATAATTTATTAATTATTTGTTTAATAATATTGACGTTAAAATTAAATCGCAAAAGGTCAAATAATATTAATCTTTAAAATTACACAATAAGGGGTCATGTGTACTACGTAAATATAATTTAGTATATACTATATACAGTATTGTGTAATGTGTATTGAGTATTGAATAAACTTACTACCTCTGATAGTAATAACTAATAAGTAATAAGATAACTATTAACTAATAAGTTTAACTACTATATGTGTCCAGTATCCATGTAATTGTGCGTTCCGTGTAGGTACTATGTAGTGCATTCAATATTGAATATAATATGATTATATATTATACCATATATTACAAACAGTTGTAGTCTAATTTTTATAAATTTATTGATTTATTAATTTGACAAAAACATTGTGCACAAAATATGTATCTAGGTACTATGGCAATATGGAGTATGGACTATGGGAAATAGGAAAATTCATTTATAATTTTTTTTTTAGTTAAAATTAATACATAATAGCTCATTTATTATTTATACATTACTATATGCCTATGTTTATATGTAGATTGTAAGTATATAATATTTATTGATTAAATAAAGCTTTTTTTTTTCAATTTTTGGATATTGTACTATTGTGTTTTCTTTTTTTATATGTACCTAAATAATTGTACTTATATCATTTTATTTTAAAGAATTTAAAATTTTATTTTTAACATCAAAAATATATGTCTAAAAGTTATCACATTAATGTTGTGCAAAGTGCGCATATAGGTAGGTACAATAATTGCATTTTAGATTTTGAGCGGAGCGATGAATGTATTGATTTTACAATGTTGTGTTTTTTTTTAAATTTTTTGTGTTTGTGTACACGAGAATGTTTCGAAATAATGCTTCGATTTTCAATTTCAGTAGGTTTTCTGGTTCGAAAGTAAATCTAGTTGGTGCATTAGAAAGGTCATTTTTTGAAATTCCAAATAGTTTTCAAAAGCACCGGGAAAAACCAAAAAAAAATTAAGGAAAAACGGGAATTTTTACGCAAGACCAGTTTTCGACCAAATTGATTTTTTTATATGGTTGTAATTCAAAAATTAATCACTGTAAATAATTGAAATTTTCACCAAATTTTAATGTTAATGTTATCTATATACAGTCAAGATTTCAACAACTTTTGACTTTTTTTGAGTTATTTATAGACCACTGAAATTTTCGGTTTTTATGAGAAATTTTTTTTGTGTTGATAAAATATTTGGATGACCAAAAAATTTTGAAAATTTAATACAAGGTTCCTTATGAGTTGTTCTTATTGTAGCTAAAAAAAAATTAAAAATCGTTAGTCACAATTTTTTTTTATAAGCGTTAATGGTTCACATTTTTATGATATTTGTCGAAAACGCGAAATTTTGCAAGTAATTTTGAAGTTGAAAAATCATGAAAATTTTTGTATTTATAACTAAGGATTAAAAGTACAACACAAAGTTTTCCATAAGTTTTCCTTCAAATAGCTATAGAGAAAACTCGAAGCATCATTATAGGATAAATTTTAAGTGCTTTTGAATTTTAAATTTTTACGAAATAGCGTAATAATAACGATTTATCCTCAAACGATTTAAAATATTTGTTATTATTCAATAAGTATAAGTCGTAAATACTTGAAAATTTCACCAGTTATTAAGATTGGCATTTTCTTTACATGATTTAATTTTCAAAATATTTTGACTTTTTTTGAGCTATTTATAGACAACTGAAATTTTCAATTTTACTGAAATTAAAATTATTTTGTAGGTACCTACTAAATATAATTCATACAATTTTTTTGTATAAGTAGCTAAAAGTTGAAAATTCAATACGAGATTTTCCATAAGTTTAGCTTATAATAATTATAAAAGAACTTATATTTTCTGGTATATTCAGGCCATTAAAACATTAACCACCTTTTTCACCAATCATTCAAAATAATATCCTAGGCTGACAAATTATCTTCGTTCAGAATCGTTTTTCGTATACAACGATACCTATCATTGGATTCAAATTTAATACTCCTATAATATATAATAATGATCCATACGGCACCTAATGTACAGCAGAGCGGTACCCACTTACCCGCTCATTTTATTTTAATCATTATTTAATTATTTAATTAATATATAGGTAATATAATTTATATCTATTTAATGAGTATAGGTATAGTAAAAACTAAAATTCATGATAAAACATATTCACGTATAAACGTATAGTTTTTAAATCCTACGAATAAATGTTTTTAAATGATAAAAATATAAACAACGTCGTTATTAATAGTTAAAATACGTATTTTTTTTTTAATTTGAACTTCTTCAAATGTCTATAAAAAATAAAAATAATTGTGTTTGTACATATTTTTTAGATATTTAGTCCAATATGAAATAATTACCTATATGTTAAATATTATATTACATTTTCAAACTTGAGCTACAAATATATATTCTGTACAAATATATAAGATTTTATAATTTTTGTTATTTTAACAAAATTCGTTAGCAATGGTGTACATCAGCTATAGTCTAAACTTTCAATAGTAATATACATCTACAGCCGGTTGCCACACCAAATTAAATTAAAATTTTTAGAAAAACTAAATTAAAACTTTGTAATTTATAGGCATAAAAAAGAAAAATAATACCTACCACTTATCAGGGATACCCGGAAGGGGGGCTAGTGGGGGTCATTGCCCTTCCCTGATATTTTTCGTGTCATTTATAAAATTGGAAGTTTTTTACATAAAGCTGGTTTTAGGTATTTAGCGAATATTCGACAATCCTTGTATCTAATAGGTAAGTCATATTGGAGGTATTTAATTGTAAAAATAAAACTAGGTACGATTATTTTCAATCGCTAAGTAACTTTTGTAGTTTTGTCTGGTTCCTATAGATTTCCTGTAAGCGGGAACGAGTCAAATTAATTACAAATTTAATAGTCGATCTCGCTCATTGCTGCCGAATAATGTATAATAATAATAATATTTATATTATAATTATATTGTATGAAACGTGTATGAAAAACATAATAAAATACTAAAATAGAATAATAAAATCAAAATACTTGGAATAAATACATGATTATAAATTTACAATTTACAAAGTAATCAATTTTTAAGTTAAAATAAATAAAAAATTCGTTAAGACGTAAAAATGTGGATTCAGTTCTTAAAAAAAAAATTCCTAAAAATATTTTTAACAACAAATTGATGATTCAATTAATTTATTTGCTTCAAACAAAAGGAGATTGTCATTACTTTTTGAATAAAATAATAAAATATGAAGTAATATGTAAATCAATCAAATAAAGTTGTTTTTTGTTAAAACTTTATTATGTTTTTTCTTATAAACATTAGAACTATAATATTGTAATTTTATATTAACTTAAATTAATTTTGATTTAAAAAAAAATATTAATGATACTATTACAAAGTATGAGTAGATAGTTAAATGAAAGATGTAGCGGTAAATCTTACCATATAAGTAATTAGGTACTTGCAATTCTTTTGTCCCCCGAGCTACATTTCTGCGGGCGTCCCAGCCACTTTTACATATAAGTGTAATGTGTATAAAAATACATGAATAACTTATGTGGAATTTTTCATTGACATTTTCAAAAAATAAAACAGAAAAATTGGACAATTTCGAGTTTTTTGTGATACCTAATTTGTTTTGGTATTATAACAAAGTAAAGTAATCAATTTAGTCGAAAGCTGGTATAGTGTGCAATTTCCCATTTATAATTTTTTATAAATGTTTTGTTTTTTCCAATTATTTTGAAAAATATAAGGAATTCCAAATTTTTTAAATTTGGCTTTCCATATTCAAGTTAAATCCAATTAAAAAAAATAGCTTTGTGGTTTAGGTCCATTGCTATAGTTTTACCTATTTTATATTTTAATAAATTTTAACATAGTTAAAAATGGTATTAGTAAAAATACATTTGACGTATTTCACTTACATTTGTCGTTTAGTCAAGAATTTAATTTTATCGGCTTATGACTTATAGGTAGCTTTTATTACTTTTTTTATCTTATATAAATTTAATTTTTATTTAAAAAAAAAGACCATTTTTTGGGTCACCGTCCGGCATCGGTTGAAATTGAAACTTGAAGACCACTGATAATTATATTATAATTTTGAATTTATGATACACAATATTAAAAATCTCTGTACTCTATAGCCGTGTTCAGCGACATTCACTGTCTGGCGTCTGCTATGTCGAGTAAGAAAGACGGCACGACCAACCTGTACACTGTACAGGGTAACCGACAAAGAGAGAATGTTGAAATTTAGTGTAAACCATGAACTAAGATTAATAATTAATTAATTCATGGTGTAAACCACAATTACAATTAATATAATCATAGAATAAAGATAATATTAACATAGATAATAGAAGTATTACTTCTATTATCTATGAATATTAAATGAATATAATATTAAAATATAACCACAGTACTGTAATATATTGTAATCGTAAATATGTTTTGCTTATCAATGATACTAATTGATTGAAATAGATAATAAAAGAATTTTTTTATTATCTATGTTGATTGCCTGGCAACACTGTATGGTGTCCCGATTTTTACGGTCCTGTGCTTTAATTTCCCGCTATTAA
>VUJU01005159.1:0-14943 GCA_009835225.1 Aphis craccivora
CCTCCTATAATTTAAAATAGTGATCCACACGGCACCTAATGTAAGCAGAGCGGTACCCACTTACCCACTTTTTATATATTGGACATAATATTATGTTACCATAATTTAAAAAAGTAATATAAAGTGATTATAAAGTGATTCTTATATTGCAAGTCTTAGTAAAATTTATTTTTTTATTTCAAGGTAACATTAATTTTTGTTCAAACTTACAAAGTAGGCTCAGGGCAGCAAGCTATATAGGCTGCAGCCAATGGGCCCGCACCACAACAGGGCCCTCACCACACATCACACAACTAAAAAAAAAAAAAAAATCGCTCCGTCTAATAATTAAATAATATTTTTTTTTCATTTTTTCATTTGAACGTTGTTAATTGTTATTAAAAATTCACTCTTTTTCAGTTTTCTAAATTTTTTTTTGCGTAATAAAAAAAATTGTTATTTTTCAAGGCACATAAACTATATAGTATTTTGCCCTTCCTATTTTCTAAAAACCCTCTGGTAGAGCCCACACCACAATTGAATTTAGGGGTCTAAAAATCCTAAATCATGCTCTGAAAGTAGGTATACTTAAATGAATTAAGAATTGGATTCATTATTTGAAATTAATACAATAAAAACAATTTTTTAACCATTAGATGAGTTTTCTTAATCGAATTAATAATAAAATAGAATTATTATTCAAATAATTATAATACTAAAATACTAGAATAAATAGAATATGAAAAGGTTCCTTCCACATTCAATATGAAGACAATAATATTATAGTTGTTGATATATTTTATTTTCTAAATAAAATTATTTGACTTCATTTTAAATTGATAACAAAAAAATTTTAAATTCAAGGAATAAGATATATACCTACGAGATAGATAATTCAATAAATATGGGACAAAAGTGTTATTTACATTATATCGAGACACCTGGATGCTAAATTCAAGTACGGAAAAAGTCGTAAAATACGGGACTATATAAAAATATATAAATACAATAAATATAATTTATGTAATTTTAGAAGGAAATTTTTTCATGTGAATTTTGATATTGAGCTTGAAAATTCATGCAAATAGCATGCTAAATATTCACAATATATAAAAATGTTGAACATTTAAATTTATACCTATTATAAAAAGGCTTGAAAAACGTGTTGTTTATGCCTCCGCGTAATTCGGATTTTCCAGAAGGAGTGGTATACGAATTTTAAAACTAGGTAGTCTAAAGTGTTGTATATTTTTCGAAAATGATAACTTAATATTTTATTACCAAAGAAACTGGTGAGACACTAAGTTGAAGTTAAGTTATAAATATATTCAATGAAATAATTAACATTTAAATCAATAAAATTATAGGTATGTTTATTACTCATAGTGAGATTTAATGATATAGTATAGTTTGTAAGCATAAAAAAAAGTTATATTATATAAACGTGTGGTATATATTTATTTTATTAATAAGAACATTAATTTTACGACTAATTTTCATCCAAATCTTAAGCAATTGTTGAATGTAGAAACAACCAAAAAAACTCGAAACGCTGTAAATTACCTATATTATTAGACAGCAATTAATCAATGTGTTAATTTATTTTAAATACGTTTCCGGAACAAATATAATATTTTAATTGTTTCCATTTTTGGTGACAGAATAATTCATTTGACATTATTGCGTTTTCAAAAATTAAACAAAAAAACATAAAAAAATATATGTATAATATAACCTATTACCTAAACAGTAGGTAACCATATTTTGTATTCACACACATGGCAAATACGTGGCGGAAATAACTAAATTATTATTTTATTTTTGCCTATTTACATAAAAAATATATAATTTTGTTATGATATCAATAATAATTATTAAACTTGATTCTATTTACATTGAATGCACGAAGCGCAACGCTGCGAAATTATATGCACGCATCTCGGAACCTCGTCTTTGTTGATATCAACCCTTGGACGAAAATATTGTTAGAATAACTAAGTGGATACAACTATTAAATATCTAAACATAACGTGTTTGAGTATATAACACTTATTGTTGAATGTTAATATAATGTGTAAGAAAAAGTGGACAAAATAACTGAAAATTATGCTTTAATATTATTGTCTCAGTTTTGTATGTTTTTATACAATACCTTGCACATTGCAACATCATGCAATTCCATCAACGATAATACAATCAAAATGTTCGTTCACGTAGAATCTTAAGGAATAAAATATTCCATACTAGCTAACTTTCAAAAAATCCAATTTTTTATTGATATCAATGAAATCGAACAAACGACAATCGAATACGACCTATATGTGCAATAAACTAATAAATATTGAATAATTTAAATATATTCTGTCTAATAGTAATATTCAATAATCAATAATATATTATAAAATAAGTAATAACAACGAATCAAGACAAAAAAGAAACTATATGAAATTATAGACTACTTAAATACTAAAATCGACCGCTCCAAAAGTTCAACGAGTATTATTGTTTAATAAAGATGTCATATCATCAATATCATGGCGTGGGAACAAGGTATCCATGCGGGTCTATTTAAATTTTTCTAACTTTTCCAAATCAAACATTTTAAAATTACAACTAGCAAATATGTGATATCATGTCGTAGATTGTACATGAAACCGTTTTAACCTGACCTACAGGTAAGCTATGCACACATTATAATATATCACATACTATGATTATATAAGGTTTTTTTCGACACTCAACATACTTGAATTTGAACGGACAATATGCTATCAGTGCACTAATGAACCAGTTCTGTCTATTTGAATTTTGTCGGCAAAGGGGTGGGATGTTTGTAGAAACTCAGCCACGCTATGAAGCTGCGGTAGATATAGCCGGAATCGTAAAGTAGGTATATGGAGCTCGAATGTGGATTTCACGTACATTGGTATCATAGTCGGAGGTATAGGTCTCTCGATTTTACTATACGAACGACTCGAATAATATAATATAATATAATATATTATATACAAGCAAAGGTATAACACACGCGGTATTTACACAAGAGATAACGCAACGTACTCGAAATATCACCATGTACAACGTATCTACACAAAGTGATAAGTATATATACTTATAATATTATATAAGAACCACCCACCCCCATCTATAAACATTACGTCTGTCGAGTGTGCAGAGCCACGATATTCACTCCGAGAACCTTCGAGGAGGAGATTAGCGCACCGGTTGCTCTACTGCTCTGCAGTTCACGATATAATATTATATACACATTTATTATTGCTATAAAATACGTCGAACGGAATAAAAAAAAATTCTCGTAGATGATACATTCGCCGCATAAAAAATATGTTCGCGTGTACGTTTAACACGTGGAAAAGCGATTTTTTTCGGCTTATCGATTGCAGTTCGTCTGCAGTATCGTATTACATAATCGTAACGTGATAATGGTTAATATACAAACGTATAGGTACCTTATAATCACGAAGGCGTCCGACAGCAGACGAAAAGGCCGAACCATTGAAGTTTTAAACTACAATATAAAAATATAAAACGCAAAATAAGAATGAATATTAATAATAATGTTAGACAAACAAACATCTTGTCATTATCAAATAATTGTAGTGCGACGACCGTATTATACTACATAATATTATAATATAATAAATATATGTTTAAGACTCGGTGAAAAAAAAAAACGTCATCGGAGATTAATGCACGACGTTTAAATATAAAATTATACACATGTATAATATTATACATGTATACGCACACGCATGTACACTATACCCACGAACACTTCATAATAATATATTAGAATAATATACTATTACGACTTCAAGTGTATGCGACTTGGCGGTACTAATGTCGCACGTTTTTCTCGGACAAAAACGGTCCAAAGTGTGCGAAAAAAATGTTTGAGTTATAATAGTAATAAAATGAAACGCTGATGACGATAAAAGATAAAAAAAAATCGTCTATTTTCTCCTTGCCGAAATGTGGTACAACATACAAAACGGCAATTAACGAGAATAAGTGGAAAAATGTACAGGCAATAGAAATATTATACTATACCAAGTCCAGTTTTCCAACCTTGGAATGAATCAGTTCAAATGGCTACACTAAACACGTCGAAGTTATAGATGTCCTTTTTTAAGTTATTTGTTGTTTTAAACGTCTAGTTTGTTAACGTTTTCGACGAAGTTGAACTTCTCAGTGTGTTAGTTAGTTCTAGTTTCCGCAAGTTAATTTTTTTTCCAAATATTTATTTATATGTTTTTATAATTGTGCAAAAATGCATTATATATACAGACGATATTAAATTGTCTAGTTCTTTTGATAAATTGTTTAGGTAACAACATATTATATTATGGTGATAAAATAATACAAAATAGGTAAAAACTAAAAAATATAATAATTAGTTAATTTAAAAATAAACATGAACCGATGAACCACAATATTCAGAATAATATACAGTACCTATAACGCATTTAGACCTACATTTTTAAATTAACAATTGACTAATATCCACCAAACCAATTAATTATCATTTAAGATACTCATTCAAAACGTGTTAAAATTAGATATGAAAATGAGCGAAAATTATTTATTTGTATTTAACTATTCACTTTTTTTCTATAATTTTTACTGTATTACAAATACACATATACATATATATACACAATAATAGTTTAATACTATAATACAATATAATATTAAATTACAATACAAATTAAATACAAACACGCACCGCACAAGTTACAATATTATGTATTACCTACTCATAAACTATTTACCTACTATTTTATAATGTATACATATTTAAAACTAGCTGATTTTAAGTTATTTATTTTATCTTATCAATTATTTAAAAACAGATAAATTATAGAACTGTTAATGTAATATACTCATCCTCAACAAACTTTTGGTTCACAGTATAATACTTGAAAAATAGCTATCATGTGTTCCAAAATTAACTATAACTATAATAACGGTTTGAGGAAATTATTACGAGTAGGTACAAACATAATGACATTGATAACATAAAAATTAGATCTAGCCATCTAGGTATAACTTGGATTTTCGATAATACACATTTTGAGTCTGAGGGTCCAAATCAGACTAACCTAACCCCCTTCAATTGCCTATGCATATACACCCATCTATATTGCAATAATCCTACTTGTTTATAAATTATTAGGTACTGTCAATATATTTTTTGTAATTTGAATTAGCTTTTCTGGTCTAAAAGTCAAATAAATAATATTAAAATGTACGAAGCAAGGTGTATAGGGGAAATAACTAATTTATTGTGAGTTTGGTAATTTTTTGATTACTACGGACGTAGTTGAAAAAAATGTGCAATATAATTTTCATTATCAAAATATTTAGTTTTTTTCTCATTCACAAATATTGCGCAGTCTATCTAACAACGAAAAATCAACAAAAACGGTCAATAAGCAAGAATAAAATTAGACTTTTTTCTCGGTTCCCGAAAAGTAATGAGATTTTGAGTCATGTCATTGTATCCGTGCACCGTCTCGGCTCTCATACAAGCACTAACCACACACGTCGATAACAGCAAACGCGCATTACACAAAATACATTATTAATTGAGTACAATTTATACGTATCACGATACTCGTATATACGAATTCGATATTTTGTTTGCAGTTTTCGCGCACCATTGTTCCGAGGATCGAAAAACCGCTGAACCGACTTTAAACGCAAACAACTCATGTTTTCCGAAACCCACCGACTATTTCGCTAGAAACGTCAGAACCGCCGAGTTGCCACCGTATATAAATGTATAATAATATACGAAACGACTATAATAATAGTAATACGCCCCGTTTGCATCCTTATTTTGTTATAATAATTTGCCATTGTTGACTTTCGTCGTTGTCGAATGAACATGTTGTATATATAATTCAAACTTTGTAATGAAATATTAAATTATATCATGTTACACAATATAGTTGGATGTTACAAAGACGTACAAATATTGTTTCTCGCCGTTTTTATTCCACCGCCGTCATTTATTGACGAATTTTCGTTGAGTTCCGTTATCGTTTTTAACCAGAATCCTTTTAAATACTCTTTCTATATATCTCTATTTAAACCATTCTATTTAATAGCAATTTGCATTATCAACGCATCATGATTGCGTCAATATATTTATTATACAATAAAAATCGTTATGTTATACGACAATTATATTATAGTATAATAATAGCTTCCGATAGCAAACGATGCTATTTAATCGCCACTCCAAGACTATTATAACTATTTATAACGATATAATATGTACAGACTACAGAGTGACCCACTGTGGCTTTCTGTTGTACTATTAAGTTGATCATCTGAGAAAACGAGTAAGCACTAAATATACAGGGTATATCACAATGATCTGACACATTAAAATGTAATTTTAATGTAAAATTGTCATATCTTCATGATACAACCTGTATAATATAATATTATACACGCCAAAATCGGTATTGATTAATAAACTGCATAAGGCAGCTTTTTATAAGACTATGTATCAAAAATGACCAAGAATTTCCTTATCCAAAAATAAGTAGCAGGTAGGTCTGTATATACTAAGTGTGATTAACTGACTTATACGTTACTAATTTATTGCATATAGATGATACATAAAATAACGATGACACAGAATTTAAAAGAAAAGTAATGGTGCTTGAAGCTTGTAAATTTAGTGGCTAGATGAATATGGCTCCTAGGATATCAAATGCTAAGCAGTCACAGTATAAGATTAAAATAATTAAGTTTTAACCTGTAATAACATTAATAGGTACTACGTGAGGCATGAGCTAGATAATAAAATGTCATGAATAAATATATTTCACGAAGTATGTGTATAAAAACATCACATATTATTGGGTGAAAAAAACGTTAAATGTGACGATTTTGTTTTTCTACCATCATACTGCTACATGGGCTTATTCACTATATCATTCTCGTTTTAATCTCGTTTCAATGTTTCATACGAGAGTATCGTATTTTGACATTTTAAAAACACAAAAAAATAACAACAAATAAATAACTGTTAATCCTAAGGTTTACTGTTACATTGGTGTTATTTGTACAAACGCATTTTGTCGTGTGCACACATTGTAGGTGTTAAAAATCTTATAAATATGAATACGATGGACTAAATATAATATTCAATGAGTCTTTCGCGCTTTGCACCAAAATCGACACATTCATGAAATCTTAAAACACTTTATTTATTTATTTGTTATTAAACTAACATTTTAGTATAATATTATTTTGTAAAATAAAATTATTAATTATTAATTATGAATATTTATAAATTATGTTCCGACATATTCAGTTTTCAAACCGATTCAAACGCTAATGAAATTAATATTCGTAACAAATTGAATGACGTGAAAGGAAAAACGATAAAACAAAACAGAATGGGAATATTATTAAGGATGAATAATAAAATTTTAGATTCTGAACGAAGTGATGAATGTATTTTTTTTTTAAGTTTTAAAAATTATTTTAAAAAACGATTAGGGTTTGATTTAAAATTTGTACAGTTCGGTTTAAGTTTGAAAAATTTTAAATAAGTTCGGTTCGAATTCGCGTTTCCTCTAAAAATTGTTTATAATATCAATTATATATTATTATGTGTATCTACAATTGTATTTTAATTTATATGTAGTTATAGATTATAATATTATAATTTATAATGTATGACATGAAATATTAAACTAGTGTGCACAATCTACGAACGCATGTAATCGTCAATCGTCACGGTTACAGAATAGTGAGTATACGTACCTATACTTACTACCGAATTTCTGAATCTAGATACTTAATAATAATCAATTCTTACTATAATATATGTCATAATGTCATATTATAACTTATTATAATAACATAATTAATATACCTATTGAAATTTGCTTTATCATAAAATACAATATTAATTTAACAGCAATTTATGAATATATTAATAAATGCTAAATACCAATAACTTGATATCTACAATGGCAATATAATATTTATTAGTTTATTATCCATTTAAGAATATAGTAGTCTGAAATCAATATTTTTTTATTACAAAATCAACATCTTCCAGGATGACAATCAGGAAAAACGCAAGTGGTGGACGTGGCATGCACGTCAGATTAATAGGTATCGGATTACTATATACTATATAATACTATATAATATAATAATCTATTATAATCAACTCGTAAAGTATAAAAAATATTTGTATTTAAAATTTTAAACGTATACTTCGTACTCTCCGAAAATATATTATATGTATACCATTATAATAAAGATATTTTTACAGTACAGTTGTATTAAACCTTTTAAATTACCATAATTGTAACTATCATTATGGGAAATTGTAATGCATTTTATATTTTGTATAAAATTCGATATGTAACAAAATTAAATACAGATGTATAGCTATAATATGTCAAAGATAAAAAAAAATAATAATAACCAAGAGCGAATCACACTTATATAAATATAATAATATAGTACATTATATTTTAATTTAATATCCATCATTATCATTATCATCATCATCATCGTTGTCGTCGTTGTATTATTACTATTATAATATTATATCATGTTATTAACAAACCAATCACTAGTAAGTTAATATAAAGGTCGAGAGTGTGTATACGTACTTACGTATTTATTAATATTTATTGAATTTATCATGTTTGTCGGCTATTATAATTTATAATATTATAAAATAATATCGATGTGTACAGAATAACATCTATTTACATAAACAAGGCGTACTGGTTTACCTACACTACCACAGTTAGACATCTGTAGCAGATTTGAAATTTTAACGAATTTATAAATTATGTGCTTTGGGGTGTTAAAATTATAATAATGTGTGTACCATGAAGTGCACAAAATTGAACATTATACATTTACTTAAAACAGCATTATTACGTATATATAAGAACTCTGATACTATTAACTCCCAATAGATGTTGTCATATTGAATACAGAATAGCTTATTACTACATTACCTAGAAGTTTGTCATACAGTTAAAATAACATCAGTATATTATCGAATAAAATATATAAAGTTCTATATAATTTGTATGCTTTAGAGGACGCCATACCCGCATGTGTTATATTCGACTTACAAACGTACAACATAATAATAGTAAAAAAGCAAAAGCTGTATCACGCATTCACGCTGGTAAGAACCACTCAAGCTGTAGTCCAATACGTTGGTTGGTCACTTTGGACTACAGCCTTAAAAATAATCTTTTAGATCATTTAAATACATTTCAAACAATTAAAAAAATGTATTCATCATTTCAGCGTGTATTCAAATGTTAAAACCATCGCATACATTAAGTTCGTATACAAATACATATTATATACATTATAATTTTTTTTATTTAATAAACATGAAAAAATCAGCTACCGAAGGAGAACAAAATAATTATAAATTGAATAGTCTAGATATTTTTTATACGTGGTGATTTGAGTTAGTTGAGTTTTAAATCTCTTTGCTACTTATATTATAGTAACAAGTTTTTCAGAAGGATTGCTTGAAACAGTGTCAGATCCAAGAGCGGCAAGAGCAGATGGTAGGAGATCTGAACTTTTAAGGGTATAATAGTAGGGAGCGAAAACATCTCTACAAGAATTAGGCCATCATTTTTATATAGTTTTATTTTTATGTTCATAGTTTTATACATAGTTTATACGTAATCAAATATACAAATATAAAAAGTGATATATCGAACTGCAAGCTATACAAATTTTATTTAACAACTAATATTTTCTTAAAATATATTTTATTAAAATACATATTAATTCACTGCAAAAAAAAAACACCAATTAATATCTTAAATAAACCAACTGCTAAGAAGTATAAAATACGGTAAATTCCCTAAAAAAATCAAAATTAGGTAAGGATAGGTATAACTTTGATTTATTAAAATCAATAGTTAATAGAACTCCTATAAGACTTAGGTTTAATATTCTTAAGCCACCTACAAAAACATTCTTAGTCAGAGTATAATTCAATCGCTATATCGACCAATAATTAAATACCATGAACTCAGAACTCGACCTTCTCAAAAATCCAATACTCGTCAAAAACAGTTTCTGCTACAATGCTACCTCAAAGAATATATTAAGTTACTTTTCAAAACAAGATTTTTTTTCAAGCATTTCGGCTGTTGATATTAATATCAAAAACTTAGTATCATACTTTTGATCATGTTATTATGAGAACCACCTTAATAACTTTAAATGATTCTCAAACTATAATTTAGATCGCTAGGTTGTTTTACCAACATCTTACTTACTCGAATTTTAGCAGTTTAACAGCAATAACTGTGCTCTGATTGTAATGGGGGGGGGGGAAATTATAATTTATAAGTTTATAACTAATAATACTAATTATTACTATAATTATTATAATAATATAATACTTGCTATAAATAAATCTAATAAAATAATATGATCTTTAAACAAATTGTCATATTTTTGATATAATTACATAGTGAACATGTAATAGTAATTAATACATAATATATACTGATAACTAGTCTTTAAAATATCAAATAGTAATGGAATAAGTAAGTACCGTAAGCATCAGCTGGATCTTCTGGACTTTTTCTTAGTCTGAACCGGAGCTGGTTATCAATTTTCTTACAAGACCGAATCCGACAAAGAATTTCATTGGTACCCACACATATTATATAGGTACACACATACGGATCGGCAACAAGCCACAGACCACAGTAATGTTTTGGTTTTTCAAATAAGAAGCAAAACTTAACGCGTGAAAGAAAAAAGTACTTATTTTAACTTTTTGCGCGTATAATGTAACAGACATTACCACGATACAAAACAACAATAATGAAAACAGCACAACGGTAACAGTGAATGCATACAACGTTGCGCAGTCTTACCAGACGCCGTACGTTCCAGCTAACCTGACGGCGTTGATTTCTCGATCAAGGGGAGAAGTCCGTTACCCCAATTGCGTTTGTGGAAACAAAAATCGAGTTTTCGGTGGAAACACAACTGATTCTATACTTTAAAGCATTTCTCAAAAATGCCACAAATAAACAAATTACTACTATTAGTAAGTAATAACCAACAACAATAACACTTTAATCATGTTCGTAATTTTAACATATCATCATAGCAAATAATATTTCAAACTCCTTAATTTTTGTTCATATCTCCTAAAGAGGTATATTCATTTATAAAAGCCATTTTTATATTAGTCAGTTAAATTAAAAGCAAAACTTAACTCATAAATATTCTAAACTAAGAATTTCATATTGTATCAGTATATTAATTATGTCTCAATATCCGTCTTCTACTTAATTGATGACTACGATATTGTCGGTATTCTTATATCAATACAAATTAAGCAAACCGCGAACGAACAATTTATTGCTAATTGTGTTGTTTTCTGCGAATAGTCTCGACTGCAAAACTTCACTCCGATTCGTTTTGTAGATGTTGTTAATCCGTTCTCGGAAAATTAATCAAATTTCTGTTGATTGAGTAGTAGACTTTTGTATTGCACAAGATGATAACAGAAAATAATTTTAGTGGTTTATAGTTTATGAAATTACAGGAAAAGTTTTGATAATCAAGTTTACTTAAAATGTTTGTTTTTTTTAAAATTTTATTTGAGTAATCGTAAAATATAAATTTTAACAGAAAATCAGTGGAGTGACATTAAAAAGAAACTTCTAGACATTAAAAGCTTAGTTTTAATCGGTGAAAAACGGTCTCCTTATATACAAAAATTAAGTGTCTAAATACCGGTCGTGGTGGTACATTTTGTGTACAACCACTTGGAAGTACTCACGGGTCGTGATAATGCTTACCTCCCGTTAAGACGAGGTATCGTAGCCTCAAAAGTGTGTGCGAGCATAATATTACATAACGTATTGTTACTTTTTACCCTAGCTTTTAAATCTACTTACTACTTACCTACTTACTTACCCTACTTTTAAATCCTTCTACAAAGCCGTATTCTTGGAAAGTGTTAACATTTTTATCCCATATTTTTTTTTTTACTGTTTATCCACTTAATTACTTGTTAATGAGGCAATTTAGTTAAGTAATCATACAGCAAAAGTTTTTACATGTTGTAATGACTTCGCTTCAAATATCTCCTTTTCGGTTTTTCTCAGACATATACATTCACTTCACACTTAAGATATGGATTGTGGATACAATGAGAGGTATGGGAAACAATGATCCTCTCCCTAATTCTTAATTCTCAAAAAATTAGCGAGAGTTATTTTAAACATAATTTTATTTAACGTTAGAAAATAATGACAAAACTTGCAATAGAAAAACGTTAATTTATTTTTTTTACATATTTCTATATTAGGTATACCATGTCAAAATGATATTGGTTACCGGACAACTCAATATGTTATGCTCCCCAACTCCGGTGGCACACACCAATTAGAAATCCCGAATTCACGCCTGGTTAAGTGTGCCACATTTATAGTATGTATAGGTACATAACGATCGAAACAACGTACTTCTTTGAAGTTTTGAGTAATATCAACGTATTATAAAAATCATTTTAAATACTTTTCCATATTAATAGGCGTAATATTCTAAAATAATATACAATTTACTCGCGCCACGCCATATACTTAAATATCTGTTTTTTTAGTATTATTATTATAAGATAATATTTTATTAAATTACAAACGGAGCCCCGCTGAGATTGGCTTGTGTGTGTATCACTGAATTGTATACGACTGCAGCTTCCGAGAATATTACGTATTGCGTATTTAGATGCACACTCATTTATAATATAAATACATTTAAGTACCGCTCGGTCTAGAGATTACCCTCGTCGGCGGTTTTCGCGGCGGGCAGTGGTGATCGCGCGCAGCAGGGTGGAACAGGTTGACCTCGGAATTCCGCGAACGAAAAAAATAACACAAATAAACGAACGAAAATAAATAGTATCCACCGCTGCGGATTACACGATAGTATTTTTTTTGTTTACATTCGTCGACAATAGTGAAGAAATGGAGGCGGTGGTATCCGCACGATCGGGGATATTATATTCGCGAAGAGAAAAAACCTAACCTCGTTCACCGCGGTATACAAACCTACCTATAATATAATGAGCTATTCAATTATGTAATATAATATTATTATCGTTATTTATCGGCTATTTGTTGATAAACATTGGTACTTGGTTATATACGATAAATATATTATTATTATTTTTATTTCTTTTAAGCTAAACTTGAATTTGAGATAGACAACAATATGCATTTACAAGTAGAAGCGCATATAGTTTTTAAATTACAATTTTAAATAGACAAGCGGGTATGATATAATACATTTACAACATTTACACAAATATGATTTATATATATATTGTATAATTTGGGCCATAATATTATTATATTATAACGCATAATCGAATATAATTAGATACCTAATATAACATAATAATATAATATATTATAATCTATATCAGCAGTTCTCAACCTTTTTTCATTCACGTTCCCCTGTCCCCGTGACTTCTTTCACCACTATTTCACGTACCCCAAATATCAATTTAGAATATAAATAAACGAAAAATAATTTTTCGGGTAACCCTTGAGATCATGTCACGTACCCCTACGGGTACGCGACCCCAGGTTGGGAACCGCTAATCTATATAATAAGATTTTTGATTTATTATTGTATCTCATGTTAAATTCTAATTACAAGTGTGTCGAGTTTTAACTGATGAGTACATATTTCTAAGGTTATAAATAAAAATAATTGCCTTGTTTTTACTTTAAGTTTAGGTAAATATACATATATTTCACGATATTTCCATGTTTATGAGATATATGATACATATTGAAAGGTTCATATTTGGTCCAAATTGAATGAATTACAGAAAATGTCCAATAATTTACCAAATCGAACCATATTTTTTTTTTATTAAGTATAATATAATAAAAATATAGACATTACGCTCACAGTCGAGAAAATATTTGATTAAATATATTCAGACCGACATCTCCACTTAAATTCCTGGTGGATAAACGAAGTGAAACCCTGTGCTTACATAACAATTTTATTGATATTTGAATATTTCGATTTTCGTCTGACTAATGGTACATCGGTTGGATGTCATCTCTCCGTAATTTTGATAATAACAATAAATCGTTACGTCCGTTACTTATTATAAATAGGTACAGCATAAAAGACGGGTAAGTAGTTTATAGGCATATACCGTCGAGTCGGCAAAGTCAGAGCCGTCGGCAACGCGTATGGTGCCGGTGACGAACAGTGGGATACGACGGGTATCATTATACGGATTACAATATTAATGTAATAACGAAGACGACGACTTCTCTGGGCGGTGTGGCGGACGGCGTAAAATCGACGAGAAAAAATGGCATTTTTTTTTTTCGATAATTTTTCGTACCCGCTCCACCTGCCTGCTCGCACTCTACACGCACATAATATATAATATATTATCACAGGTATAATAATATAATACGCGTATAGTATATGCGTATGATATTATTTTTAATATGAACGCTATCCTATCCCTCGCCGCCTATTGTCCGGCGGCGGCGGCTCCAGTCGATCCCATGGGGTGCCCGGATGAAGGATTATATTATATTGTATACACGCCCGCCTAGCGTCGCGATACAACCGGTTCCAACCCCCCACCCTCCCTCCGCACAAACCGAAACCCCTCGCAGTGCTCCACAACGCGCATATTATAAGAGAATAATAATAATGATGATAATGTAAACTCGGGGATTCGGTGGCGATACAATATAATAATAATAATACTTATATGGTGAAAAAGGGGACGAAAACCTCATCGCCTATATACTTATATAGGTATATAATATTATTTCCCAGAAGCGTAAAACATATCGAACCGTACGTACATGTGCATATACGATATATGTATATAATATATAT
>VUJU01005160.1:3782-14932 GCA_009835225.1 Aphis craccivora
ATATATATATGCATATATATGTATATGTATATAGATATATACGTGAGTAGCGGCTCGCACCACCGTCGCCACGCGCCGCTGCTGCTACTGCCCTCACCGAGCTAATTATTCAAACTTAAGCGTGTGGACTTTAACGGCACCCTCCCCCTCGAGCGACTAGCTGGGATATTCACCTACAAGATCCGATCAATACCCATTCTTTTGTCACTAAAAACCTCGCCGGAACGTACGCCGCAAACGTGTAATATTTTTTTATTATAATATATTTATACATTATATTTCGTTCGGTTTTCGCCGTGCTAGGACCGCAATTACGCTGTACCGAAGGTACACTGCATTGCCAGCCGAGAAACGTGGATTTTCTTTTTAGTTTTTCGCACACTTCTCGACCGCATCGCACTTCTACGCGAAACCGTACACTATTGTAACGCGTTGTGTACGACACGTCAGTGCGGCGTGTGCGTACATCGTATGTTTGTACGGAGATGGCCTCGGTATTTGTTGCGATGGCTTGAGTGATGGAAAAACGCGTTTGGTCAAATAATAAAGTGGCGCGAGATGAAAGGAAAATAACAGACCGGAAAAGAATGAGACGACCCCGCCAATAAGACAATGCGACGTGGCGTGCGTTTCAGTCCGTCTAGACGGTTTTTGAAAACTTTGAGTACCATGCGGACGGCGGGGCGGTAGGGAAAAGAGAGAAAGGCGCGATTTAGTTTCGGGTACAGTTTTAAAGACGAAACGCGGGTCGGGCGAGTGGAGGGGTGTGACCGGGTGGTAGAGCAGAGTAGCGACGGGTGAAAAGCTACCCCGGAAAATAGAGGTGTCTGACCGCCACCGTGTCCGGTTTCCGGTGTGCCGATCGCGTCCGGACGAGACCACTATCCACTCCTCGTTCGCTATACCGTCGACAACCGTCACCGGTTTTAATTTTCCACCCATGACCGATGTACCGATGTTCAGAGTTTACATGTTATTAAATACATGTATATTATATATACTTATGCGAGTTTGAAATATCATGCACCCGATACAGTAAACACGAGTTACGGCGTATGGGTGTCGATGGAAGGTATATTGGATGAGGTGTGATGATTGAACCGTTTAAAACCTGTCGTCATCAATGGCAAGTCGAACGAAAGACGTCGCCGCGTGCCTCGCGACTACCTGTTCGCCATCGCGCCGACGATTTGTTTCAGTTAAAAAGAAAAAAAAAGGAAAAGGAAAAGGAAAGGGAAAATATAACAAAGTTACCTTCTTAATGACAGCTACCCTCGAAGCTTTACGGTCCCGACGACTAACCCTTATCCCCCAAAGTTTTCCGCGTTTTACACCGCGGCACGCTTATTTCTTTCAATTGTTTTCCGACGAAATTCATTTGTTTTTTTCTATGCTCTCATCACGGGTTAATCTGCTGTTTTTGTTTTCTCGCACTGTTTTACCCATAAGAAGTTTTTCGAATTAAAATGGATTAATTTTTTTCTCACAATATTTCTTCCGTACAACATATAATTAACCGATATCGATCACGTCACGTCATATATTAATATATTATACGTAAAAGCGTCTACCTACACACGATCTATCCCACATACTGACGTTACCTATTATAACAAAACAAGCGTGACATTTAAAAACTATATACCTGGCTACTATAGGTATACTCTATAGACCATATTGGCATGTTATAGCACCATAATACTTGCAGGAATATTAATGTTATTGTTACGGAATGTTTTTCGCCTTTTATTTCATTTCTTTCGGCTCGATCGGGTTATAAAAAAAAATATAAAAGAAAAATCGGCTCTTGTCAACCACCGCCGTTATACTTTTAAGATACGCGCGTTACACCTATACATAATATATATATATATTATATGGTGGTCGATATCGCAGTGGCCGCCACCAGCTAGCGTATACCTATACATACTTTTTTACACCGAGCAAACGGGAAATCTCCCTTCGGACACACGCAGCACACACACACTTATACGCATGCAAAAGACAAAAGTTAGGGATCGGACCACGCGCGCGCACCAGCACACGTACGCGTGTACAATGTACATATATTATACACGCGCGCACGCACGCACGCACGCACACGTACACACTCACACGCTAGCGCGGGCACACGTATGTATGCATATAAAGCATGTGTATATTCATACACGCACACGCAAACGCTTTCCTGGGTCCGTGCGGCGTGGGCAGTGTAAAGTGGACCCAAGAGCGTCGGACCGCTGCTGGACGCGCGGAGGGGGAGGCGAAAGAAGTGATGCGGCGGCGGTGGCAAAGGGACAAGCGCCGGCGGAGGGGTAGTTCGGTTCGTCGACGTTAGGGAACGTTCCTCCCATATTGATCGGGGCTGACCAAGGCCCGCGCGCTCATCTTATGCAGAGCAGAGACCGCGCCGCTCCGCTCCGCCGCGTGCCCGTAGAGGTTTGGCCGGGGACCGCCGCCGCCACCGCCCTCGGTCCCTATATATAATGCCCGCTCCCCGACGCACCGCCACCGCTACACCGCACTGCCCCCGCCGACGATCGCCTCGCCGAGCCGCGTGTCCGACGCGGCCGGACACTCAGTATGCAAGTTACATACTCGAAACGCCGCCGCGCGCCGGCAGGAGGGTCGGTTACGGCCACCACCACTTCCTCCGCCCGTGCCCCTCATATCGCTGCTCTGCTGCTACTCCTCCACCACCACCGGCTATATATATATGTATGTATAATGTATATATATATATATATGAGGATTCTACCCGCCGCCGACCACCGTCAGCGACGTCCATTATGACCCCCCCCGCGCCACAACGTCCGCTCGCTATGCTGCCGGCCGTTGTCTTATCGCAGGAACGCGACCGGCCGCGTTATGTGTGCATGTGTTTGTGCGAGTGCGGGGGTTGACGGGACCGCTGTGGTGGTGGTAGTGGTGTCGGTGGTGGCGAGGCCGGACGACGTCGTGGAAGGGGTTGTGGGAAGGGACCGCGTAATTAAACTACCATGTTAGCCGGTATGCCAACCCTTTCGCCCGGACCGCCACGGCCACGGATTCGGCGTAATATTTCAGTATATACACTGCACGCACGCACACTATTTCGCATATTATATTATAATATGTATTATATACACCTAAGTGCCCGCGATGTAGGTATATATATACCTCCTCCACAGCGCGAGCTCGCATAATATAATATTATTATTATTATATGTTTGCTGCGATAATAATACGGTTTCGTTGTACCGAGAAATAATATTTTCAATTATATATACGTCTAAATTTTATATTGTAAAAAAGCGATGTCGGTAGGACACGACTAAGAAAAGGAAATATCGCGCCGTGTGCGTATCACGATATGGACAATAACACGATGTTATGGGATCGCGAGAGAAACGTCTCAACTGCGGTAAGAGGATACTACCGGAGTGGTGGAAACGTCGGTCGGTCGTAAAAGAGTCAATGTGCGTATTGAGATAAGTTTCCAGCAGGGCTTTTAGAAATCGCACCGATAAGCATGTATATATGCGCGTAGGTCGACGATAATACTAGACACTTGTGAAATTATTTCTCAGTAAATCGCAATAGTCTGTGTGTGTGTAATGTATATATATATATATACACACTCGTATATATAGGTGCGTGCCGTACACGGATATAAAATGACCGTAAATTTTAATAGCGCCAAGCTACCGGACACCAACGAATGCGCGCGGTTAAGAAATGTATCATTTGAAATCCGATAAAACTTTTCATACTAATTTCGCTTTTCTTATTTTTATTTTCGGAAACAATTACAAGTATTTATTTCACGAGCAATCGGTTGTAATCCTCAGTGGATTTACTTGTCTATGGATTACCGTTTATCACACACACAAACCACCAGCGATTAACTGCGTATAGATATTATTTTTGTCATAAAATTATATCAAAAGACAAATTTAATTAGAAAAACTAATAATTTTAATAATTATGTCCTTAAAATATATTTTTCTTAAATTATATAGATGTTTATTCACAATGTTACATTTTTTTTTTCTAATGATATGTAACCACATATTATGTAAAGTTATAGATACATTGAGGCACATACGTACTAACGCAATAATATGATTAATAAATAGTTAGATAATTTTGTTCCGACACACCAACTTAATAATTTATACAGTATTTACTTAATAAGACAAAATTTTAAAAGAGGGGGAGTGTTAGGATAGTACCATGTCTCAAAAATATGCAAAAATTGTTTTTATACTCTTGGTGATGAGTGATGACTGTCCAAACGTACTTAAGTTTTATTCTTATTGTATTTTTAAACTTTTATTATATATGTACGTCGTACACAACTATAATTACAATAAATTATTATTATATTTATTAATTAAATATTGTTAAAATATATTAACCTAGTCTCAAACGGTGGAGTTTCTCCTATGGTGACCCTTATTAAACCCACTACTAATACTAGAAACTGCCAGTTTGTGAAATTTTTACTATAAAAAAACATTTATACTTTTTAATATGCAATAAAATGTAAATTAAATATCTTATTTCATTAAAAGTTAGATTTGATGCTACATTTTTAATCAATTTCGCCTTATAATTAACTAAATTATTTTTATTTGTATGATAATGTGATTTTTATGGTATCATGGTTTTATTCATTTTAAGAAAGGGTTTCTTTCTTAAATTATTTTTATTTAAGTATCGAAAAATGAATATTAATCGTTTATATATTAATTATCTTCTTTTTTTACTGTTTTAAAGTGAGTATTAGAACAAAGTTATTGATATTTAATAAAAATAATTGTGATTAAATTAATTATCAAACAGATTTTTTTTCTTTATGCGGTAAATTAAAAACCCAGAAATGCAATATTAATATTATTATACTAAATTATTATTATATCGATACCAAACATGAATAAAATGGTAGGTAGCATACTGTACTTAAAAAAGAATAAGTTCTTTAATTTTGTGTGAATGAAAAAAAATAGATAAAATAAATTATGTTTTTCAAGTGTAAAAATTAGATTTCGACAAAATTAGTGTAAAAAAGAAACCTTAAAACCACACGATGAAGCTGAGCTCACATTTCACACTGAAAATTGAATATTTCTCTTGTATACTTCACAAATTATTTAATCTTAAACGATAATTTAATTATGTGATGTTAGATAATTTATATAATATTGAAATTTGAGTCATTTCAGAATATTTAAAAATTAGTTAGGTTATACGTGTGTACCTATTTATGTATTATTTTAATATTAGTTGATTAAAATAATTTACATGGGTTGTAATTTGTTTATACTGAAATTAATCAACAACATATTTTTGATATGATTTAATTGAATAAAATATAATACATACATAACAAAAACTGTTTAAGGACTACATGGTAAAATGGTTTGCTAAAATATTATTTCTTTATAATTTATTTTACAAAGTTTATTAAACATATTTTTTATTTCCATCCTCACGAATACTTTTTTTTAATAAAATGTTTTATTCACACATAAAATACCTATCTTAAACAAAATCAATTGCTAATTTTTTTTAAAGGTTACCGAAAGGTCTAAAATCCACCTGGTGACTGTTTCAATGGACCATTGAGGTATTTGGGGATATGTATAGGGTATGGACGAAATGCATAGTTTCCTCAGTTTCAAGAATTCGGACAAGGTGGACGACAAATAAAATAAAAATCAATATCATCATCTACATGGCTACTATATACCTATGTATTATTATCTAATAAATTCTTGCAAAGATTGCGCGTTTATATCTACATACATCCCATACATTATGTTGTACCTATTTTGATATAAATTGATAAAAATTAATAGTTATATTAATAAAAATGTGTATTAGGATAAAACTATATTGTTATTGACTTTCCAAGAAAAAAAATTTAAAATAATATTTAAACTCTCGGTACCTCAATTCTCACAATAAATTAATTATGATTAATAATAAGAAAAAATGCTCTTAGTAAAAAAAACTTAAGAAATCTTAAAAAAAAAAATAAATTTGTCGACAAATTGTTTTAAATAATTTTTAATATTAAAATAAGACGTTACGTACAACCAAGAATTTGTTATGCGTGCAGTGATTATACTTTTAGATATGCTTTTGTATACTTTTGATATATTATAATCTATTATTATTTATTACAATTAAGTTTATAACTGTAGGAATTTATAAAAACTTGTTCTATTTATTTTCTTCTTTTCAGAAAACTGAATATTATTATCGGCCAGTGGCCATTCTATTGTCACGAACATATATGTAAATACCAACCAAGGTGGTGGTATCGACCGTCAATCGGGTGAGCAGTGTTTAGACGACATCGGAAGGGCTAGGGAATAATATCCATACTAAACTTATTAAATTTAGCAGATTTGAATTTGAATTTTATTTATTATAACGTTAATAATTTCTTATTAACATTATACTTGGCATTGTATTATACATAATATACTTTACAACATTTTATTATACATTTGTGATTATCAAAACTAAATACTGTTATAACTTATAATCTTGAAAATGTGTAATCAATAAATAGAAGAAAATAATAATTTATTGGTATTACAATTATAATATATATAAAAAAACTTTATAATTAATAGGAAATATATTTAGTAATTATAAATATATTTATACATTTATACGTACATTTTTTATAAATTGTTAGGATTTACAAAAAATTTAACATGGTTAGTTTATTTGATTTAAATTATTACATTATAATTGCTTGTAGGTATAGGTTTAATATTTTTTAAAGTATAGTCGTATAAACATTAAACACTATAAACCATCATAACTTCCAAGTTAAAAACAATCATATTTTAATTCTATTTTAATAATAATTTATAAATAAAAAATATTTAGATATACTGCAGTGTAATGCAAACAATATACATATAGGTACTAAACTAACAAATTATCTACCAATGTATTATAAACCTTTTTTAAGCTATTAATTTACATAAGCTTATATATCAAACATCACTATATCATACAACTTGTATAGGTACACAAATGTGTGAATGTGTGATCCATATGTATAAAATATGTAAGTTAGTATGTAAAATAAATTAATAGCCAATAGGTACTTCAACATAATTTAAAATATGTATTTAACATCATGAATGAATAATGATCAATCAAATAATTAATAGCTAATATTTTTCTAGGTTACTGTTTTTAAGTAGTATATACATTTATTTTAATGATTTATAAGGTTAAATAAATATTATTAACATTTATTGTGATATTAAAAGCTATCTACCAAAACCAAATAAATACCTACCTATATGTGTTAAATATTTGATTAATTTAGTTAATTAAAAAAATACACAAAACACTACGTCATATAATATTGTTGACATTAGATAGAGATAAAATACTTTACAATATTTACAATATTATTTTACCTATAACGATGAATATACAAGATTCTATAATTTTATAAAATTATCTAGTATTTATTAATCAGGATATACTATTTTTTTAAACTCAGATGATTTAATACTCTTAGTGGGCATTAAATATTTTAAACCAACCACTATATATATAATTTCTATAGCAAGTATACTTTGTGTTTAATTTCATAATATTCATAATTTTTGATCATTTTGTTCAATAATATAATAACGAATCATGTGGAAATTTTTGTTTATGGAAAGAGTTTCCCACGGGGTTCAAAGGACAGCTGCCGTTCAAAATATTGCAGAATACTAGAATAGCATAAACATTACCACCATCACCGCTACCACGCTATATAGGTATGTATAACGATGTTTTTCAACGAGATGTGTATGCCCGAGTTGAGTTCACAAATACTATTATTGTAAAGGTACCTACTGTGTAGTAATGAATATGGTATGGTTATCGAAAAGGTGGACAACCCTACATATTATTTAGCTTCAGATCTCAGCCAGTTACACCTGACAAATAAGTGTTACAATAGTGAACATTCAAATTTTCAACAAATAAAAAAATTTTAATCGTTAAAATCAATAAAAATGTATTTCACTAAAATGTAAAAAAAAATATAATGATAATGTACTACAAATGGATAATTTCGTATATTTATGAATAAGATACGTAAAACGTATTTTTTTGTGAGAAAATAAACAATTAATTAGGTAGGTACTTTTCATTTTAACCTTATGTAAAATGAAATAGCAGATATATTCAAAAAGTCAGATAGAATATTAAGACTCAATGTATTAATAAATTCCAAAAATTAGCGAATGATACGAGTATTCGATAGACGATAATAGAAAATATGTTAACATATTTAAATTAAATATTTTTTTCTGATATAAAAGTAAATCTAATTGGTATGAAATTAAAAGTATTAATGTCCAGTACTTTACTCTAGTTAATTATAAGAGGAGTTAAGTTAAATTGTAAATTTTGTCATAATATTTATTTACTGTTATCATCGGCTAATTTTTTTAATTTTATAATTAAGTCACTTTCGAATTTAGTGGTTTTATCTAATGTTTTTGTTTGTATCCTCTGGTTTGATCTAGCCATTCTAATATTCTATCACTTTGTAATCTGTGTTATATTTAATATACTACCTACATATTTACATATTTTAATAAAGTTAAATATTGTCAAAAAAAAAAAAAGAAGAAAAAGATGTAAATTATAATTAAAGAAACGTATAAACACTTTAAAATGAGTAACAAACATGATTACCTTTGTCCTTTACCTATCTATGAAATTTGTTATTTATGAGCTATATTTTATAAATATATATCATTGCATAAAGTAAAATATAATAATACACATAAAAATGTCAAGCCCACAGAAATATATTTAAATTTCATTAAAATAAAAATTCAAACTCCACAAATGTTAATAAAAAAAATTGTATTTTATATTTTTAAAGTATTTAGGTTTTAGTAAGAACTACGTGAATGAGGAAAATTAAAAATTAATTAATAATAATTATAGGAAGAAGCTATATAAGATACTATTTAATTATCATAAATAACTTAAAATAAGTAAAAAGATAAATATTATAGTTCTTTATTCTGAATAGAAAGAGGAATATGTTGGTTTTTTAATGATGTGGTTTTTATTGATTGTCATAGGACTCGTTTTTAGTAAAAAACTCGGTCAAGTATTCCGATTGAAATTTTAGGAAGTTAAAAATAAAAATTATCAGTAAGTACTTTTCTTTAATGGCCTGAATACACCAAAATTTAACTTCTTTTATAATTATTGTAAGCTAAACTTATGAAAAATCTTGTATTAAATTTTCAACTCTTAGCTACTTATGCAAAAATTTTTATGAATTATACCTACAAAATAATTTGCAAATATTCATAGTTTTAATGAATTTTTGTCAATATTTAAACTTGAAATGCTAATAAAAAAAAGCGGGCAAGTGGGTACCGCTCTGCTGTACATTAGGTGCCATGTGGATCACTATTATACATTATAGGAGGGTTAAATTTGAATCCAATGATAATTATCATTGTATAATTGTATACGAAAAACGATTCTGAACGAAGATGATTTGTCAGCCTAGGATATAATTTTCAGTGGTTGGTGAAAAAGGTGGTTAATGTTTTAATGGTCTGAATACATCAAAATTTAAGTTTTTTTATAATTATTATTAGCTAAACTTAAGGAAAATCTTGTATTAAATTTTCAACTCTTAGCTACTTATACAAAAGATTTGTATGAATTATAACTACAAAATAATTTGATAGTATTCATGGTTTTCACGAATTTTCGTCAATATTTGAACTTCAAATGCTAATGAAAAAAAAATTGTGCTTAGGTATTCTTATAATTTTTTAATCGCTATAAGAATAACTTATGAGGAACTTTATATGAAATTTTCAAATATTTTGATTGGGCCAAAAAAATTTAGCTCAAAAAAAGTCAAAATATTTTGAAATTTAAATCACGTAAAGAAAACGCGAATATTAATAACCGGTAAAATTTTCAAGTATCTACGACTTATACTTTTTGAATAATAACAAATATTTAAAATCGTTTGAGGATAAACCGTTATTGTTACGCTATTTCGTAAAAATTTAAAATTCAAACGCACTTAAAATTTTTCCTATAACTTTCCTCTAAAGCTACTTGAAGGAAAACTTATGGAAAACTTAGTGTTGTAATTTTAATCCTTAGTTATAAACACAAAAAATTTTACGATTTTTCAACTTCAAAATTACTTGCAAATTTTCTCGTTTTTGACAGATTTTGTAAAAATTTGAACTATAAACGCTTATAAAAAAAAATTGTGAAAAACGATTTTTAATTTTTTTGAGCAACAATAAGAACAACTCATAATGAACCTTGTATTAAATTTTCAAGTATTTTTGGTCATCAAAAAAATTGTTATCGACACTTTAAAAAAAATTCTCAAAAAATCGAAAATTTCGGTGGTCTATAAATAACTCAAAAAAGTCAACATTATTTGAAAATTTAACTGTATATAGTTAATACTAACATAAACAATTAGTGAAAATGTCAAGTATTTACAGTTATTTTTTTTGAGTTACAGTAAAATAAAATGATCGAATTTGTCAAAAACTGGTTTTGTGTAAAAATTCCTGTTTTTCTGTTACTTTTTTAAGGTTGTTCCTGACGCTTTTGAAAACTATTGGAAATTTTTTACTAAACTTAAAGTACCAACAAGTTTCAAATTCCTATCAGAAACGGGGCTAAGTTTAAAAATTGAAGCACTTTTACTGCTCCAAAACGTGGTAACAGACATACAAAAAAAAAACACACATCATTGTGAAATCAATACATTCATCACTCCGTTCAGAATCTATAATCAGTAAGAAAACTTGAATGTTTGTAAGAAACACCTGCAGTTTTTAAATAATTCAAGTTTAGAAAGAAATTTAAGATTTTCACTAATTATATATTTTTTTAATTTATTTTAGACATGATATGTTTTTCAAATAATTTTGGTTATTTATGGATACATAAAATGTTGGCTTTTTAGTTAAAAATAAGCTTAAAAAATTCTAATTGTTTATAAATAAGTATAAATAAATATAAAAAGCGCGCAAGTGGGTACCGCTCTGCTGTACATTAGGTGCCGTGTGGATCACTATATATTGTAGGACGGTTAAATTTGAATCCAATGATAATTATCATTG
>VUJU01005161.1:2682-14925 GCA_009835225.1 Aphis craccivora
AAATACTGCTTTAGTCATTTTGACAATAAATTATTGGTAGAATATGTACTATAAAAGTTGATTTTAAAATGCAGTGGTTTATTCAATAAAATACTATACTATTCTAGGAATAATGTCTTCAAATGAAATCATGATATTGTAAATACCTACCCCTTAATTTACTTTAAAAGTTGTGAAATTGTTAGAACTAAGATAGTCCATTAAAAATAAATAAATATAAATATGACATGTAGAATATTGGGTTAAAGGTATTTAAATATAAAATGTATATAATATTATACATTTAAAAAATATGAAAATATGAAAATAACATAGACATACTATCTTTAGGATTGTGACTACAATATTTTTTAATTCCGTTTTATTAAATTTTCATATGAAAAAAAAAATAGTTTTTTAATATTTTGTATTTTTAAATGTAAAGTTAATATAAATTTTTATGGGAAATAATATATTTGACATTCTTTTTCGAAAGTAAACTATAATATTCAAACTTAAATATATGATAATTATAATAGTAAAATATTTGAAAATCTAAGAATATTAAATATAAAGAGTCTTACCTTCATTCCAAGCTCCTTCCACTTGGTAAGCTCCAGTCGCTGTCCCGAGGAGAAAATTGTCAGGAAACTGCTTTGTTGATACGAAGCTCTCAGCTGAAATTTTTTTTAAACATTTATATTACACTTTCTATTTTTTTGGTTTTGTTTAAAAAAACATCTTACGTTTTGCTTTTTCATTTGCCATTTTTACCAGAAGATATGTAAAATCTGTCGAATGAGAGTTTGAGTTTGATTTAAATTCTATGGATTAATTCAATAGAGTTCAGATCACCGCAGTAGATGAACTTCGATAAATATTCAATTTTATTTAGTTATACTCGTATTTATATACCTAAAGTGTCATTATTCTGCATTTTATATGGAGATAAAGTTAATAATATTTTATACTTCTAATCAAAAAAAAAAAAAATATATTTTTGATTTACATATTCTTTAATTGGTCTTCAGTTCATATCAGTATAATTTATTATTATCGAGATTGACTCGTTTTAATACAGTTAATTAATATTTATCTTGAAGTTAATGAGAAATTTAATACAAATGTCAAAGCGAAAATATTATAGTTGATAGTTTAGTATGTTTATCAATGCTGAGTTAAGCAACAACTATAAATGCTATAAATCATCATTGTTAATTAAATGATGCTTGGAGTTATGTACCTAATGTTGATGAGTAGGTATTTAAGTATAATATTTTGATAAAATAAAATTTAAATATTTTGAGATGTTTATTTATACATCATAATAGTTAGATTACAGACAGTTTAATTAAATTGTTATTCTTTTGATTCATGTCACAAAGTTTCATGACAAAATATGCCTTAATATCGTCAAATAACTAATTATCGTTTTTTAAATTTACTTTTTTAATGTGTATAACTTCCTCTTTCATTTTTATATCAATGTGTTAATCTAGTTTTTAATTATCAAACATTTGTATCATATAACAATCATCGCTAGTTAAAAGACTAATCATTAAATGAATATAAAACTAAGTTTTTTTTTTAAATTTACACAAATTTTACACGGATAAAAACTAATCAATAGTTGTTAGTTAAATTAATCTAAGACGCAATGTGTAATGTATAAAAGTATGTTATTTTATTTTAATAAAAATAAATTAAGTTAATGGGTAGTCTGACTAATGGTTGCAACTAATTTATCGATTGTGTTGAATACTAGAAATTAAGTTGAGCAATCATTTGAAATTCTATAATTTATATACTTTCCAGTGTGTTTCATAAATTTTCAATTCAATTTTTAAGTACATAACACAGTAGGTGTTCACCTGTTTTTGATTATTATGCATTTAAAAATCACAGATCTTGTTAAAAAATGTTAATATAGGTATAATGTATTGTGTTTGACTCGTCGTTAATTAAAGAAAATTGTATATTTATAAGAAATAAGAACTCTATATTATCCTGTTGTATTTGTGAATTATACAATTGGCTTTTGTAACTCTTAGTGTAAATGTTAATTGTCCTTTTAAATTTATAAATACATATTAATTAAGTACTTATTTTAGAATAACTAGCAATAATAATGCACATTTAATTTATTTTCCAAGTTCACATTTACAACAATGTCACTTTACAATTTTAAAAATATTTAAATTAGTTTTTTTTTTTATTAATTTATTGTCTATTTTTATCGTGATTTTATAGTCGTACGATAAATTGTTTTTGATTCAAAAGTTTAATATGTGTGACAAAAATATATTATATTTTAAAATTCAGTCTCGCGGTAGCAGTCGTCCGCTGCACACGTGTTCCATACGCTCTCGTAAATTAATTATTTCGTTAATTAATTTTAATAATAATTCTATTATTTTCTATCATCACAACATGAGAACATCCATTCAACTCACAAGTCTTTTTCTTTACCTAAAATAAAGAAAAATCCGTTTTTTTTTTTTTTTTTGCTGAAGTTAAGTAAGTGAATAAGTGAAGACGCAATAAATCTAACGAAATCTTTGGTTTCCATTCAATAATTATTACTGTCATATCTGTCAAACTTGTACGTTATTGCATTCGTCTCTCTTATCTGCGGCCGCCGCAGCCCGGCCGTTGAGATAATCCTAATTACCTATATAAAAACGTTATCGTATGACTCGGAGCAAAATTTTCTTATTTATACTTAATTAATTTTAATATTAATTGGCAAATGAATAATAATAATAAACAAAACAACAAAAACAGTCAAATCACTCCGATTACAATTGCGAATTATAAAAACAACAATACATCTGATCCAGGCTGAACTTTCATGAAGTCCGTCAACAACAACAAAAGAAAACACTCCAGCTCTTCTGCCTCCGAAACGCCAACTTCACCAAAATCCCAACAAATGGATCAAAAAATTAAAAAAAAATATTTGTTACTCAAAATCGATACGAAATTGCTGAGTCGAAACGAAAATCAAAATCAAGACATAAATCCACCCACAAATGTACCCACTTCCAACACTGAACAAATTGACATTGATGAAATGTTACCTATTAAACCATCTCCTCCCGTCTTTGTAAAAAGTATTATGAATTTTTCTGAACTTTATATAGAACTTCTTGCAATTATTGGAGTAGATAACTATATCTGTAAATCATCTGCTAACAAATTAAAAATCCTAACTCCAAACCCAGAGTCATATAGAACTCTAGTTCGTTATCTCAAAGAGGAGAAAGCTGAATACCATACCTATCAACTCAGAGAGGATAAACCTTTGAGGATAGTCATAGGTACGTAACTTACATCCCTCCACACCAACTGAAACTATTAAAGATGAGTTAGAACTTCGTTTCTATAAGGTCAGACAAGTAATTAACGTCCTTCATAATATTTTTTTTTTAACTTTTATTTTTATTACATACAATCTATAAATACATTTTACAATGAGCATGTTGGAGGATTTACATTTAATGACATGATTGACTTGATGAAGTAATCACCCAGCGACAACACTTACTGGCAAGAGGGTTAGAATTATTTTAGGTCACGGCTTCAGCTATGCTAACCTTCTAGGTGGGTTCCCAGGAATGAACTCAGAGTTTAGAGCAAGGATTAGAGGGTTAGAGTGGTTTGCAAGACGGACACGGAAAAGTTTGTAGGAGTTTTTGGCTTCTTCTTTGACAGTGAGTATTTTTAAGTCTAAATGTAAGGTATGATTTGAAACATACGGACGGGCGCAAGTATTCATGCGTAGTGAGGTTGACTGGAATGTTTGGATTTTATAAGTATTTGATTTTTTTGCTGATCCCAATAGTTGGATACCATATAATCAAATTGGTTTGAGGAGGGTTTTGTATAGTAGCAATTTTGTATTAAGGTTCATTTTTGATTGTTCCCCTATAAGTGGAAAGAGGGCTCTTCGTCTGGCATTTAGTATGAACCGTTTTTGTTTAATATGTGTGGCCCAGGTAAGTATTTTGTCTAGTGTCATACCCAAATATTTAACGTTGGAGGAAGAAGGAATGACTTTATTGTTTAAGTGAACTGGGGGTACTGTGCTTTGCTTGAGAGTGAAGGTAATGTGAGATGATTTTTCGTTATTTATTTTTATTTTCCATTTGGAATACCAGTCTGCTAGTGAAAAAAAACTATTTTGTACAGCCGCTTTCTTGGACATATCACAAGCTTTTTATAGAGTCTGGCACGATAGTCTCCTACATAAGCTAAAATGAATTCTTCCTTCATCATTCTTTCTTCTAATTAAATCATATCTAACTGAACGTACCTTCCAAATACGATACGGGTCAGTCACGTAAAGTATTGGCAGTATAAGAGCTGGGGTTTCTCAGGGCGGCATTTTATCCCCCATCCTGTTTAAAATATTCACTGCAGATCAACCAATCACACAAAATAAGTCAGTAGCAGACTACGATGCTAACAAAGTAATAATCTCTATGAATGATAATCTACTCATAGCTTCTGAAAATTTACAAACACTACCTAGACCACAACCACAACCTAGACCTTATGAAGAATCGATACAACAAATGGAGATTTAAATTAAATCATAACAAGTCTATCCACACCATTTTCACACTTAGACCAGCTTCCTCCCCTGAGTTAACTCTATACGGTGCTCCAATCCCATCCTCCCCTATAGTTAAATAAATAAAAAATAAAATTCAAAATGACATAATATTAAAAATAAAATACATTTTTTTTTACGAATATTTTAGTTATTTTGTTGTAATATTAAATACTATTACTCGTGATGAATTGATACTTTTACGTACCTACTCATATTTTATATTATATACTCAATCTCGTGATGACATTGTAATTTATTGATTCAAAAGTTAATAACAATTATGTGTGATTAATAATATACTGTAATTCAATAATTAAATATTAATAAAAGGTGTTATAATATGATAATGCAATGTTTTTAGCACAATTCAATATACCGTATTGTAAAAATAAAATAATGTCTATAATGCCTTTATAAATCTACTATCAAAATATGAACTATTCGTTTTTTGTATGCAATAATTAATTATTTAATTCAAATGCAATATATAAGTTACAGTGAATATAATATAATAACTATGTGAAATCAACATGACGTACTGTATTGAGTGGTTACCTACTCTTCCTCTTTTTAAAAAATTATGTTTAGATAAGTATAATTGCATAGATTATAACTAAAAATGTCTCGGTAATTAATTATCTTAATCTACAAAATATAAATACGAAAATATATATACAATTTAATAATTTATTTTGTTTCAGTTATAAGTGTTTTTAAAATACACTGGCACAAAACTACCGAACTAATAAACTGAATTAAAATTGAAAATGGTTATTTATAATTTTATAAATGAATTAAATTTAATATTTTTAGTGTGAAGAGTTTCTACAATCTATGGTAAAGTCACATAATCTAAATATGTTATTTCGATTTTAATAGTTTGAATATTTTGAAAAAATCGAGAAGGCAAGTTTAGCCAGTTTTTTTCTCATGGTTTCAATTTTCGATTTAAAATACTATACATTTGTGAGTATTAATGACATTATTTATTTTCAATATATAAATAATTATGACAATATCGTATATGAAAGTATTGCATTTTTCCACTCAATTTTTTTCGAATAGTTATAGCAGATATATTATTAATTTATACCATTTCTGTCCTAAATGATTCTATGCAGATTACACTTGCGATCATCATTTTATAAACCATTATAATACTGGATTATATACGCAGTCAAAACTGACTTATTATAATAAAAGCACTTTGTAACCGTATAATTACTTGGACATACCAGAGTAGGTGGTAAAATATAATCGAAAAACTGCGGTTGTATTGTTTTCTTTTTTCATAACCACTGTGTAACTGCCTTGAAGTGTCACGCACGTAAATCGGCACAACTAATGAACTATAAAAATTAATAATTACAATAATATGCACATTGCACGTATAACATATTATTATAATATAGAATATAAAAGTATGAGAAGACTATATTTTAATGTCAGTTTCAAGCGCAATAATACTAGGTACTTAATAGATACAGTTACGATTTATAACATTTATAACTAAATCTATTACAAAATAATTTGTGAATAAAATGAAAAATAAAATGTTTTCTTCCCATTTAGTACACGTATCGAATTTATAACTTAATGACGATCATATGGGAAACTCAAAAAAAAAAAAAAATGTAAATTGTATCGAAATCGCTGCCTAAGTACCTATCACTGAGCTGTTATTCGTTTATAATAGTTATTTTTACAAAAAAAATATATAAAATAATAAAGTAAAAAAAAATATTTAAGTATAATAATAGCAACAAGTGCTCCTTATAAACGCTTGTTTAGTGAAACTGATAGTCGTTAGCAAAAAAAAGCGGTTATCACCAGACAAAGTCAATCAACTATTTTTTTTTTTTAAATATATATTAAATAAGTATTTTTAATTTTAGCTAAATACTTATTAAGTTGAGCATATTATCAGGAAGCAATTACACAACATAAAACTCAGACGTATTTATGGAAAATGAAAATCAAACAATCTACCTGTGATTTTAATTCAATATTTAATTTTTAGTTTTTTCTTTAAAATAATATGATAAGAAAATTTTTTTTCCATGTAAGAAATATCAATTAAAAAAAAAAAAACTGTATTTAATATTGTATTCAGTATTATTTTTAGTTTTGAATTGTGCTTAAACTTTTAATAGGTTTATAAAATATATTTTATATATCGTTTTTCGATATCGATAACTGAAAATAAATCGTTGTGCATCACTAATTTTTTATATATTTTCTCCTCTTTCTATTCACGTAATATTTATATAGTTGTCACTCAGCGGACGACCAGTATCGTATATCACGACTGTACATAATATATTATGTATAAAAAAATAATAATAATTTAATTTCAAATCAGTACGAACCTGCAAAAAGTCCATTAAAAAATGTACGAGTTTCGAGCATTAGTGAACAAAGTTTTATGCAAAACGTGTTTATTCGAAAATATTTCGCTATGTAATTTAAATTTTTAGTATTATATGCTTACTATATTTTATTATCTTCAACCTATATTGGTATGATCCTGTGTGTTATTCGACATTTTTGGTTATCTGTATTTTTGGTATTAGCGAAGTGTCTATTATTATATTCAGTTATAGAATATTATGCGTTCAATATATATAACATTATTCTGTAATGGCAGTATTATATAGTGTAGTGCAATATCAGCTTATCTTGAAATGCGTATTTTTTATTATTTATTTATTTATTTTTTTTTTTATCAGACGATCTGAGTTTCGAATTATTTTACGTCGATAAATATACAAAATCAAACTAAATAAAATAAACCAATATGCATTTCTACCTTCGAAATATACATAAATTATGTAAAAATGTGTGATTTTCTAGGTTAATATCGCAAGGAATTAAAATATAAATCGATTTTTATCAACTCTAATATTAGAAATAAAACCAGTGTCATCTATATCAGAGATGGCCAATAAAACGATCGTAACTCACATTTTTAATTTTAAAGTTTTTTTATATATTTTTTAATTATTATTAAAGACTTTTAGAGAGTAATTAAATTTATGTTTGAATTCGTTTGCTAATATTGATATGATAAATTCTAAAATCTCTCATCTTATAACATACAATTTCACCAAGTACTTTTATATTATGTTAGATTTATTTTTATTTCAATTAACAGCAGTTATATATTTATAAATATATAAAAATATCAATGATCAAAATCGAAATATTTTTTTAGAAAGTTAAATGCATAATGTTTTATTTTATTATATAATGGAAATTGCACGATTAAGGAATAATGCTTAAAAAAAGAAAAAATCAATATTTTATATAGTAATAAAAAAGTTTTTTTTTAAAAAAATAACTTTAAAAAAATGTGAAATATTTTGATAATTAAATCATGTGAAGATAATGCAAATTTAAATCACTGATTCAAGTTTAAATGAAATACACATTTCAAATAACAAAAAGTCTAAAATTAATTGACTTGTATAATATATTTATTTGCGTAAAATACATTGATAATATTCTGTGTATTATTGTTGTACAATAATAATTGACAATTTATTTAAATTAAAAACCCACTAATAATTATCACATTCTATAAAAATAAATTTAAAATGTATATTATGCAACTTTCCCACAAGTAAAGTTGTAATTTTGAACTATTGGATAAAAATATGTAAGCATTTTATTTTAACATTATTTTCATATTTAATTTTAATTTTGTATTTGCAAATTATAGAACTAAAATTTAATAGTGATTGGTATTTTTAAGTATAGATTTTATGGTTCTTGTATTAGATTCTGAAGGGAGTGATGAATGCATTGATTTTACAATGAAGTGTGTTTTTGTGTGTCTGTGTACAGCACTAGTCGAAATAATGCTTCCATTTCAAACTTTGGGGGTGGTTTCCGATGGCAAAGTGAATATCCTTGGTGCGTTATAGAGGTCAAAAGTAAACATTTTCTAACAGTTTTCAAAAAAATCGAGAAAAACAAAAAAAAAAAAAAATGACGGACAAACTGGAATTTTTACGTAAAACCAGTTTCGACCAAATCGATTTTTTTATATGGTTGTAATTCAAAAACTAATCACTGTAAATACTTGAAATTTTCACTAAATGTTTATGTTATCTATATACAGTTAAATTTTCAGTGTTTGTCTAAGTTTTATAGACCACTGAAATTTTCGATATTTATGAGAATTATTTTAAAGTTTCGATAAATTTAATACAAAGTTCCTTATGAGTTGTTCTTATTGTAGCTAAAACGAATTAAAAATCGTTTGTCACATTTTTTTTTTTTATAACCGTTTATAGTTCAAATTATTACAAAATATGTCAAAATCGCAAAAATTTGCAAGGAATTTTGAAGTTGAAAAATCGATTTATCCTCAAACAATTTGAAATATTTGTTGTTATTCAAAAAGTATAAGTCGTAGATACTTGAAAATGTTACCAGTTATTTAGATTGGCATTTTCTTTACATGATTTTAGTTCAAAATATTTTGATTTTTTTTTTTTTTTGAGTTATTTATAAATGACTGAAATTTTCAATATTTTCGAAAAAAATTTTTGATGTGTCGATAAAATGTAACCATAATTCTTGAAAATTTAATACAAGGTTCCTCATAAGTTGTTCTTATAGTGATTAAAAAACTATAAGAATACATAGGCACAATTTTTTTTTTATTAGCATTTGAAGTTCAAATATTGACAAAAATTAGTCAAATTCCTGAATATTTGCAAATTATTTTGTAGGTAGGTATAATTCATCAAATTTTTTGTAAAAGTAGCTAAGTGTTGAAAATTTAATACAAGATTTTTCATAAGTTTGGCTTACAATAATTATAAAAGAACTTAAATTTTGGTGTATTCAGACCATTAAAAATAAACCACCTTTTTCAACCAACCACTGAAAATTATATCCTAGGCTGACAAATCATCTTCGTTCAGAATCGTTTTTCGTATACAATGATGCCTATCATTGGATTCAAATTTAACCCTCCTATAATAAGTGATCCACACGGCACCTAATGTACAGCAGAGCGGTACACACTTGCCCGCATTTTTTTTGGTTATTAAAAATATCTTACATTTTGCTTTTTCATTTGACATTTTTACCAGAAAAAAAAGATGTGTCGAATGAGTCTTAGAATTTTATTTAAATTATAAAGATTAGTTATATGGATCAGAACATCAAAGTAGACAAATGTTGAAGAATATTAAATTGTATGTGGTTATATTTATATGAAATGAATATGACTTATCTTCATTTTATTTAAAGATAAAATGTATAATCGTCTGAAATACTAATGAAAAATAAAAAAAAAATTGATGATTTACAAACTTTTTAATTAATATTTAGGTAATATCAGTGTAATTTATTGTCAGAGCTTCACTCGTTTTTAGAACAGTAAATCAATATTAGTCTTTAAATTAATTAGAAGTATAATAATATTATAAACGTCAAAGTAAAAATATTTAAACTATCGAAACTGAGTTAGGTAAAGTTTACTAATGTACATAAATAAAAATAATATGATTTTTAACCATAAATGGATAAATTAAATGAAACATAGAATTATGAATTATCGAACTAAATAAATTCTACAAACAATAATGTAACTAAAAATACAGTAACTATATAGTTTATAAACAACAACAGTTATCGATAAAGAACTGCATTATAAAAATAAAAATTTTTCTTATAAACACCAAATGGCAAATAATAATTTTTAACTCAGCAATGTAAATCATTCAATTTATCATTCATCGGTAAGTATTTTAGTTCCTACCAGAATAATAATGTTATATTTTAATGTAAATAAATTGTGAATAAAGTACCTAATAAAATTGAACAGTTTTTGTACGGAACTAAATTCTTACTAGTATTAAAATTAAATAACAATATATAATTAAGAGCATTAAATTGTATAGGTATAATATTATATTGAGTTTATGTGATTGCTAGCTATAAGTATTTAGGAATAGTTCAAGCTAATTGTATGGAACCTATAAAACTTTATAATCCACACTAGATATTTAATATTCATAGAAAAAATTATAATATGTAGGTATCTATTATTTACAGGAATCAAATTCAATAATACATTTTATAATTGCAGTATAACCTCAATAACTCGAATCAGTCCTAGCCAAAAAAAAATCGAACTATCGAAAATATTTTTTATACTACACAAACACTTTATTTTATAATTATATTATACGCATTATTATCTATTCCATTTACAACCGTGTCTTTTAACTTTTAAGCATTCAGTAAACATTAATAAAATTGATCGGTTTTCAATACTACGATTATCGTTATTATAATTATGTCAGTGTTTGTACTAATGATTATACAATATACATGCACATAATATATAATACGTAATTATTATAAGTATTTCAGTAACTTTCGGTAATTTATTTTGAAGAATTCGAGTTATAAACTAAAATTCAACTCGAATGATTTCCATTTATTGAGAAAATTTATAGCGCATGTCATATTATATTGAAATGCAGGGGCCAAGATTTATCGAAAATTTTGACTTATTTAAGATTCGAGTCATTTAGGTTTCACTGTATTTTTGGTAAATTTAGCCCTGTAAAAATCATTGATAACCGAATTGTGGCTAGTTAAAATTAAATACCCATATTTTAGATTGATGTACCTAATACCCCTTATTGTAGACATAATCTTAAAGTTTTATTTGTTGAATTTATAATAATATATACAAAATAAAACGAAACTATAACGCGTTTTACTATAGTAATTACTTAGGTATCCAAAATAATTTCCAAATTTCCATTACATTTCCATTGCTTGGAAATAATTCTAATGAAATTACGTAGTGCATTGCAAAGTAACTCTGTTTTACGGTACTTTCGTTACGTTATTAACCAATACTGAATAGAAGAATACATTTTATAGTCTATAATAATAAGTTAAAACTCTAAACACGTCACGGGAGTTATCGAAATGTTTATACATCTGTATTTTATGTTGTTCAAAATCGACGATTATTGTACAAGCAAGTTTAGCCTAAAGTTAAATTTAAGTATAATAATGAATTTATGTTCATTTTAACATCGTAAAATGAAGAATAGATTTTAAAATATTTGTATACTAAGTTTATTGTGTGGGAAAATGTATAAATGATACTATTTTCTTTATTGATTGTTATAGTGATGATATAAACCGTCAAAAGAAATATTATACGTAGATCGTAAGGTTTTTTTTTTGCAGACGTTACGTCATCGTACATATTGGTGATATTGTATAATAATGCATTTATACTATACCGATAAAATGAATTATTTTCGTACCAAAAGTCAAATATTTACTAGGTTTACTTATTTGATATACTATTGTGGTTATTACTTATTACTTACCTATATCATTTAACTTTTAAGATATTATATTGTATGTTGGAATTACTTCTAAGCAAAAACCTAATTTTAAAATTTTAAAACTTAGATTCTGAACGAAGTGATGAATGTATTGATTTTACAATGATCGTGTGAGTGTTTTGTGTATAAGTGTGTGTCTGTGTACAGCACTAGTAGAAATAATGCTTCCATTTCAAACTTTTAATTATTTTCAATGACATGTCCTTGTACAGTTTACTTTCAGTTATTGAGTCTCAAATTTCGTCTACTGAC
>VUJU01005163.1:0-14916 GCA_009835225.1 Aphis craccivora
GTGGTCGAACGGAGTCCTGAAATACTTCATGTCTAGAAGGTGTACAATCGACTGACTACGTATACATTCGGTGTCTTGGCCATAGGCCTTACAATTATATATATGTATGTGTGTATGTGTTAATAATGTATTGGTCAGCAGTAGCGTTCATATATATATATATAAGTGTCATGTAACATACTTATATTTATAATTGTTACAATAATATCACATGTCTTGCAGGAGTTATAGGTATCGTAACACCACGTATTGCTTAAAATATTGATTTACAATTTGTAAGTATTGGTTTTTTTTTTAAAACTGAATAAATATATTTTATGTTCCTATATTACTATAACCGAACAGAAATTGTTCATATTGTTATTTGGTGAAGTATACATATTCCGAGAGATGGATTATAACGATATAACTATTAACAGTAGGAATGTTCAATACTGTTAAAATTTTTAAAATAAAATAAATTATAATGTAAATATTACACAAACTATCTTAATTATTTAATTTTACTGATAGTAAATTTGGTATCATTATTGCAGTAATAAAAGACAAAAATACATACAATCAACATTTAATAATTTCTATTTTATGTATCTAATTTTATATTGTGTCAATATAGAAACATGGTAGGAGTGGTAGGACGGTATGTATAATAGTATGTACCTACCTACCTATATAAAAAGAAAAATATAGGTACCAATATACCTACCTTCTCTTATTTGTTCTACTTGTATGAACTTTTTTGTTAAAAGTGATTTCATGCAACATACACTACATATTTTAATTATTAATGTAATATTTTTATTCAGTCCCGTATCCAAAGATTTTGCTTTAGAGAACACTGATCATTTTGTTATATTATATATAAGCAGTGCTAAAGTGGTATACAATGTAAATATCTAAATAGCTTTATATATTCGTCAATATTTGAAACTCATGCTTAATATATATTTTCATAAGATCATTATGGTTTAGATTACCTACTACATTCTAATTTATAATACCTATGGCTTATTTATTTTATTGGTTATTGGTACCTATATACTTTTTTTTACTAACAAAAATAAAAAACTAAAAACATTGTAAAAAATAAGATTTTTCCAGTATATATTTAGTTTTATAAAATATTAGTTGCTTAGTATTTAAAAAGTAAAACTGAAAAAAAAATAATAAAATAATTTTATTAATACACAAATATCTAGCAAAATAACGACCATCTTAGTTACGAAAAATCATAGATCTGTACACATTAAGCAGTGTATTGTACAGTCTACTCCTTAATTTATTAAGTCCTCACAGGTCGCTTTTCGGCACACCGGAGGCTTATTATTAGTGTGTTAATACATCGTTCGATGCGACGACCGACCGCGTCATCGCCCAGACACTACGGCGTTATTAATACGTTAACGCGCCTATACCTCTGTACCGCGCACGCACCTAATGACGTATATATTATTATTAACAATTCGTTTTCCGTCGCTTGGCTCACACAATCTTTTCGAGTTATTCTAAGATTTAAAAAAAAACGTTACACGTACCTTTCAATAATATAAAATATAATGTAACGTTTTAAAATTCTCTCTCTCCCATACATGAACACTATATTCCCGAAACCGGTTAATTACTGTTCCTCCTCCACACAACCACTCATCAAACGCCATTCGTCGGGGAGCCGTCGTTTTCGTGTTGTTTATTTTAATTACACCACACCATATCCGCGTCGTATCGTCTCACACAGTTTAAAATATATCTATATAGTCTATACGTGTATTCTCTAATAAATATATGTGTGTGTGTGTGTGTGTGTGTGTGCCTGTGTGTGTAATGCATTCAATTAGTACAGTTACCTACCTAATATTATAATGAATATAATGTATTAATGATGTTTCCTTATGGCTTATATCGTATGATTTCAATTAGGTATAACGAATTAATGACGAAATTTTATTAGTGATCAATGGTGTATGTAGGTAAAAAACACAAAAAGTGTGTACTAAATTTTGTTTTAAAATAAAAAATTACTTATGTTTATATAAGAGATAAAATTATTACTGGACATAACAACGTGTAAATAAAATTATTATTTAATTATTATTTTCAGTGCTTAGCTGACAATATAATTAACTTTATATTTTTTTTTTTTAGTTAAATAAATTTAAATGATAATTAATACAATTTTAAGTGAATATAAAATGGTGATTTTTGGATACAATACTACCATATCAAGTAGGTATACTAGTCTAGGACTTTTCACTGCTACCATTTCGGTGATAATGACAAAACACATGATATAGGTACATATATTGAAAATTATTTTTAGTATAAAATGATGTGTAATTTATAGTCTCATATTAAAGATTAAGTTAGTTTAATAAATATTTTATACTAAATTTATAAAATTCAAGTTCAACGAAATTCACGACAATAAAAATATTAAAGGTAATAATAGTAGGTATATAGTAATTAGTAATAGGTAATATATACATTATACATATATCTATACTATCAAAGTAAGTACCGGTTTTTTGTCACGAATACAAATCCACACCAATACTAACGTATCGTCACCAAATTTTTTACTGTTATACCTAACAGTATTTGCTGGAGGTTTTAGACTTTAGTACTACTTTTGTTATTGGGAACATGTCCAATAATTTTAAATTTTCAGATTTTTACAGAAATATGTTATTTCAACTTATTTGTATCTAAACACTGCACTATATTTGGTGTGAAAACGAAACATAATACTGTCGTGTATATAGTAACAGCTAGTATGTGTATCTTTATTTCATTTATTTCAAAAAGGAAACATAATAAGTTTTGTATCTCTCTTGTAAAATTTGAATTTCGACGATATGTATTATATTATATTATAATATATTAAAATTATCGTTTGAAGCGTACCTATAGTTAAGGAATCGCCCATACGACCTACCTCAGAATGTGTACCTATATAAAACCGACGATGAATCAATTATTATTGTTGACGTATATAAGATGTGACAACGACTTGGTGCTTTGAACGGTCCTGCGGGGTTTAAAGTATAGATCCCTGCGTTCGAACTACGAAATACGAATGCTACGACTACGCGCGAACTACACGAGTAGTTAAGATAGATCAAAACGGATCCAATAATAATTATAACCATGAGTATAAACTGCAGTATAGTAATTATAGCGCACTGATTGGTTGTATGATGCGAAACCCCACAGAATACCATGCCCAATGTTGTTGTTTAGTAATCATTATTATTGTTATTAATTTAACGACATTATAATATTATTGTATAAAATAATTCCCGGGTATAAAAATAATGATATTAATGTGAAAAAAATTGTTTTTATTATCTATATAGTTAATTTATTTATGAGAATTTATAAACAACTTAAATTATTATTATTTTGCGTAAGTATTAGGTACGTACATTGTACATTTTATAGTATTTTATAATATGTAAGTTTTTCTTCAAATAGCTATAGAGAAAACTTGAATCTTAATTATAGGAACAATTTTATGAGCGTTTAAATTTGTACTTAATATAGGTACATAGGGGGGACACGAAGTGATTTACCATATTCTATACCTATTTTGGTGGTCGCGATATTAAAAAGGTTGAGAAACACTGAGTTATATTATATTATTTAAACTATAAAAAATATTTTTATACTTGTATTTTGTCATTATCGCCGAATCGACGTCTCCGAAACCACAGCGCCGTAAGTCCCATTCTCCAAGTAATACACTTTTAAGTGTTCAGCTTACCAAACATGTGCGGTTTTGTCTAATATTTAATCTGAAGTGCGTGGTTTTCAAATTGAATATTCTTCTCCATGTTATATTAAACTATAATATATCCGAAAACTATAATATATTTTCAAAGAAAACTATTGTTTTATGTTAAAATAGACAATAATAGTATAGGTACCTACCTACAAGAAGAAAATTGTAATATACCTATAAATTATAATTAAACAATTAATACAGTAGCACCTTCGTATATATACAATATACTATATATATGTATTAAATATAGTTAAATTATTAAATTTAAATTAAATGTTGAAAATGTAATTTTTTTTTTTTTTTTTTGAGCACTTTAATTCTAAAAACCATTTAAATAATGCTTTAATTTATACTATAGATGTTTCATTAACATAATAAATTTTTATGAATGTCTTACAAAATCCATTGTATAATATAATACGGTGTATAAATTTTCATTAATCAATTTACAGTATTTAAGTTGATAGCAATTAATTTTCCATAGGTTGAAAATTGTTTTAGTAACTCGAAGTAAACAAATTTGATTACATCTAAACGCATAACACAGTGGTATACACATAATATTATATAGGTACATTAGATACAATATACATAAATGTCAATGTAAATAAATTATGTATATAGGGTAGGTACTTAAAAAAAAAAAAACATTCATAAATCTGCGTTTATAAAGTGTATAATATATTATATTTATATATTCACTCAATATTTAGAAAAATTGTACTTAAACAAATATAGAATACTATTTTAATCAAAAATGAGTAAATATCTATTTTTTTTTTATTTATCATATACAAATATAAATTCAAACGAGGATAATATAAGAACTATTATTTGTGCAATGAATTATATATTATACACGGGCAATACCCTAAAAATGTGCGTGTATTTAGTATTACTATTATGGACAATAATATAATATAATATATATTTCAACTTTGTTCTCTTCATCCTCCACTATCAACAATGACGATGACTTATAATAAAAAATTTATTAGTATCGACTATCGATCTTCAGATATACGAATAGTATTATCGAAACAAGACACGTCCACACCAGCGGTTTCGGCATGCAGGTCGCCAAGAGAAAAGTGTTGGAAATGGGCGGCCATTTGTCGTGACTTAATCGTGAACCGATAAATCAAATGTTGTTATTAATAACAGCGTTTATATAAATATAAATTATTACCTACTTGTGCGCGTGCTTATGCTTGATGGGTCGGGTACATGTATTTCGTTCTTCGAATAAATTGAGTATGCTGCTTTAAGAGTTATGATAAGAATATTTTCATAATCGCGTAACCCTTTATATCATATACAACATAAATAATAGCCAATAGGTATTTGTATTAATAAGTATAATATATAAACATTTAAAAATTGTTAGAAAACATTTGGTAGATTTTACTTATTGTAAAACTAACGTTAACTAAATAATATTTTAACTATTAATATCTATATAAGCACAGGATAATACTATTATATAATATATCTATAGGTACATTTTTTTATTCAGTAAAAAAAAATATTACATCATATCCCTTGAATATCCTCGATTACCTATAAGACGAATAAGTAAATGTAATATTCTCGTTATTAATGACATCGGAATAGTATATAGTTTTACTTTTACAAATAATTTTATTTCTAGCATGAATAGTATACAAATTATACAATATTATATAATTTATAACTTATAAAGGTACCTATATTATACTGTTTATACTGTTATATTTTCTTCAAAGTAAAACACTTTTTTTTTTTAATTATTCACTTTATAATATAAGCATATCAAAGAAATATATTATTGATGTTTTGAGATTTATTTTTAACTCTAAACTTTCGTTTTAACATCATGCTGATCATTTAAAAAATAAATCGTTTATGAAATTATATTTAATAAAACCGTTCGAAAATTTGCCATGTTGTACGTTTGTGAAACAGAAACAATATATTATGTGGATACGTTTTCTTAAAAGTTTTGTTCTATCTGTTTTTATCTTTATTTATTTAAAAACTTTTACCTATCTATAACCTAACCTTACCCTTGTAAATTTCGGCGCAAACGAATTACATCCCAAGATCACTTTTTCATACGAATCGTGTCCCAGTAAAATTTAACAACTACACTAATTGCGTCCCAATAATATTTAACAACTATACTAATTGCGTCCGATGTAAATACATTATATCTTCCTTCCCATTTAATACAGATTTAGAACTGTCAACAGCAATATTATAAATAGGGAACGGACTTTAATGAGTTTAATGTCCTAAAAAATAAGAAAAATGTCCTGAAAAAGTACGACCTAATTGCTTTAAAAAAATGTACTAAAAAAATGCACTATAAAATATTAAAAATGTTATTAAATTTGATAAAAAAAAAACAATTTTGAACAGTATTGTGTATGTATAATTATATTATAGTAACCTAAAACTTGTAAAAATTGTACTTAAGCGCGTAATCGACAACGGTCGAACGGTTTAATTTTCGGCATTTTTCACGACACTATTCGAATTAAGCGAACACTAATATTCGACTACCGACTCTACGAGTACCTACTTACTTACTATTATAATCAGACGTAATATAGATATAAAAATATATCGTAACGTTATCGAGATTATTTGATGGGAATTATTTGGTATAGATCAGCGGTTCCCAACCCATGGGCCGCGGCCCACTTGTGGGGCGCGAGCAGCACGGTACTGGGCCGTGAGCAATATAATATTATTATATACCTACATCTTTGTTTCATACTTATAATATTTCTGGTTATAATAATATTTGATCAATATTAACTACAGTGTAAAATAAGTGTACGGTATCGAATGTTTTAGGTTTGAATGTAGTTTTATCTCATATACGATATACCTAATATATATTTTATAATTATAATAGGTATATAGGTGTGGTATTATAGTGGGCCTCAAAGATTTTTTTACAAAATTGGTGATCCGCACAACTAGAAAGGTTAGGAACCGCTGGTACAGATAAATACAATCAAACGGTCTTCTTAAAAATAACTAATTTACGAGACAAAATGAAACATTTAAAACAATTTATATTTAATGTATATTTTTAAAAATTTTATAATTCTAAGCAACAAATATACCTATATAAAAAATTACCAAAAATGCTTTAATAACCAAAAAAGTTGAAAAAATGTAAAATAAAAGTTTCATTTTTAAATTCTCTGATGTATGAATCGAATTATATATATTATATATACTAATATACTATATATATACATACTATATACTAAATATATACTATATTATATTATATATACTTGGAAAGCATTTGGCTATTATGCTACTCACTAAAAAATGTATTTTGCGGGACGAAATTAGTATAGCAGTATAGAAAACCCGGGACGCAATTAGTAGGTATATGTCACAAATCGCAATTTTTATATCGCGGGGACGCAATTCGTATGCAGCCGTAAATTTTCGTAAAATATGAATATTATTATTATTATAGTCTATAATAGTGATAATTCTTAACCTTTTATTGTGTTTAAAAATTGCGTTTAAAAAATGTAAAATTGTATTTACATTTCAACAAACTCATCAAATAATAATAAATTAGTTTTATTATGATATAATGACAATATAATATCTTTTTAGCCTTTACAAGTTTAAAATTTAAAATAATATAGGTAATTTTAAATAATGTAGGTACTTATTGTTTCAAATCTTAAAAACGAAAAATCTTCATTACAGTTACTGAAGGTTTGTAGTCGTGAGAAATACATGGAACCATATAGCAAACGTTTTGTTTTTCACACAGTAATTTGTCCTCTGCTCCTATACATAATAATATGTGACAATCTAGCGCACGAGTAAATTACAAGGTAAATGTTTTAAAACTAATATACTTACGCATTAGTGTAAATCAACACAGCAAAAAAAAAAAAAACTACTTAATAATCTTCGTTTAGATATAACATAAAATTTAATAAATAATATAAACATTCCACAATTAAAGAGACTTAAACGATCAAGCGTAAAGTTAACGAGTTGATATATATACATATACCTACATAGTTTTAATATGTTAAACATATTGTAAATACTAGTATAATATTAATACATGTAAAGGTACATCTTAATATAAAAAAAAAATTAATCAACTATGAATAATATATTTAATTATCGTCATACGTTAACACAATTGAGTAAACATGAAGTGTTTGTATTTAGAGTTATATCTTTTTTATTTATAATGTGTTTAATTGAAATCATTATATTATAGTTACAAAAATACATAATATATAACAGTACATTGTAAATAAAATATAATTATGTACTACTATTTAAAAATTCCATTCCATTTAAATAGTTATTAAAATTATAAAAACAAAAGAATAGTTAATTGCTTGAATCGAGGTACCTATAATATACTAATTCTTTACGCGTGGATACATAACTAAATGATATACTCTTTGAAAACAATTCTATATAGACGTTATGTGCAAAATAATGCATACATTATATTTTGGACCGTATTTTAGGACGTTGGTCCTAATTATTATTCACTACATAAACATGTTGGAAAATAATTATCATCCACTATATAGTCATTATACAACTACTACATAAAATGATTATTTAATTATATTCTATTTATAATATTATACATCGGTCTCAAGTAGATTAAATTAAATTAACATTACATTTTTATTATATATACACAAATATAAATGTGTATGTAAATACTCACATATATATAAAATAAAAAATGAAAGTTATTATTACAATAGTAAATTAACGGAAAGCATAAAGATTCTCCCCTTAAATAAACAGCGTAAAAGGAGTCAATTTGTATTCACTACAGTCTATATGATGTTCTTTATTAATTCAAATATTTTATTTGAAAAGAGTAACAATTCGTCAGTTTAAAATAATAGTATTTAATAAAAAAATCAATTCAATAGATCAAATGTATCTATAATACATTCTACACTTTTATCTAATTTACTTTGTGTTGTGATGGCATATAAATTAAAAATTCTTACTTTATCACAGCTAGTACGTATCAGTGATTTGTACTACGAAATCGATTATTTATTATAATTTTAAATAACAGAAAATAAAGTTTTAATACAATAAGTAAAAAGATTTAATAGATAATTATTTCTTTACATATATCTACTGTTCCGATGTCTTCATTATATATTCAATGAAAACTAAAATGTATTATATATAAATGTACCTACTCTTTTGTACCTTTCAATAATACGCACTAATAATTACTGTACGACCATTCGCGCGTACATCAAAAATCCAATGGATATAATATATTTGTAAAATGCCATTTTGTAATTAAATTAATTTTATAATAATATAATAGATTTGTATCTATTTATCTATATAATACATGATGTATAATTGAATTTTATTTAGATTATTAAATTTAATATAATATAGCTATACTCGTGAGAAATTTTTAAAAGTATAAAATGTATGATATCTTTATTGTATTGATTATAAATTATAATTTTTCCAAGAGTGGAAAACAATAAGTTTAAAAAACCTAAATCGTGTGAGTTGTTTATTTTTCTTTTGTGTCCAAAAGTATAGTAATAGCCAATATAGGTATACTATAGCGAGGATAATTATTGTTTATACTGCAGCTAAGAGGACATAGTATAAAATGTTAACTTTAAACTTTAAAGTAAAATAAATTAAAATTCACTTTATTTAAAAATGTTTATAATAGACAAATATATGAATTAAATTTGTGCTTGATTATTGTAAAATAAATTTTAAGAAAAACATTATTAATTATAAACCAAACTGATGAATTTAAAATACCAAACATGAAAATAAAAATTGAGTAATTTATTTAGTTTCCCACGATAAGACAACATTCAACGGCGTAGATAGCTATAGAAAAAATATTATATGGTATGGTTATAATGTGCTATAATTTACCAAGTATAATCTTTTCTGTTTTTACTTAATTATAGGGCATTTATTTTGTTTATTATTTATTAATTATCATAGATGTTTAAAATATATAATTTATATTATTGTATTGATACTATTATTAGTATTATTTAAATTAAAATTGTTCACTTTTAACAAAAGATATAATATAACAATCGTTAAACAAAATTATTACATTTAAATCTACCTACCTACAAGTAAAAAAATCTATAAAATTAGCCGTATGAAAAAGTATTAAATATTACGTTTGTTATATAAAATTATTACACAAACATAGGTATCTTATTACACATACATTTTAATTTAAAAATTATAATAGGTATTATCTAATAATTTATATTATTGGTAGTTATTGTTTCTTTTGTTGTTTTAACTAAGCTTACTTAGAATATAAATAATCAAAAAAAATTCATAGAAAAATATGAAACTATAATCTTCGAAGTAGAACAAAAAAATGAGACGTAGCGCATATAAAGTAAGTATTAGTCGGCTATAAAGATGAATTATTCTAACCTACTATCGTTATATCTCAGTTATTCATAATAATTAATAATGATTAAAAATACCTTATTAGTTATTACATTATAAATATTATATTAATCATAAATATTATAATATTATTATATTATATTTTTATTTTTTTTATATTATATTTTATTTTATTATATTATTATTATATTATTATAAATATTATATTTATCAACTAAGTGAATTTTGATCTCAATAACTTAGAGTTCTTTATACAATTCCTAAACATTTAATGAATCAATAGTGAACGTAAACGTCACTTAAACGTGATTTATAGTGGTTCACGATTAGTCATTCAATTTTAAGTAGGTAATCATTAAATAAATCAAATTTGTAAGTAGTCTGGCATTAATTTTGAAATTGAAGTTTTAATAATTAATTTTCGTACCAGCTAACAGTAAATAAATAAAAAAAAAAAATCCTGAAATATAATTTAATTTTTGTGTTTACTTAAAAGATTTTTTGATTTTGAAAATTAAATGACCAAGTAGGTATATTGAACCAATAGTAGCAGTATACCTAATTTCCTAATATGATATTATAAATTACAATATAATTTATAACTTGATGATAAAATAGTTCCGATTAAAATGTTACTAGCGGTGCTTATTAATTAACAAGTCGAACGAACTTTAGGATATTATAATATCAAAAAAATATCACTCATCTAGGTACTTATTTTACGCAAGCTGGTTTACCTATGTAGTTACTAATGACAAAATAATAAATATACGCTACAATTATTACTACTATGGATAATGTGTATACATGCACATATAAATGACACCGGTAATATTATAATAAAATAACAACGCGTCATAACAGCTATTTTTATATGCTCGTCTACCGTACCGCCGCGGCCGATGGTTAATTTCCCGTCGCCGCCGCTGCTCGAGGCGTCTCCACTTATTTTTCGTCACTCTCTTTCTCTCTCTCACACACACATGCCTGTCAGACGACTTTCCGATCTTTTGTTAGACATTATTAAATTACACGTACAATTTACTCCCCCGCGTAACGGGCCTCAACAATTGTGTTGTATTTGTTTCCTTTACCCCGCCCCGTTTCTTTATACGCGCTGTATAGGTGTTTATTGTACGGTACAGAACTGCACCGCACTGTCAGGGCTGCTCAAAATATCACCCAAAATACCTAATATTCTAATTATTTATTTATAAACGGACCGGTATAATATACAGAGTATAATATACACTATTGTACATTATATTAGATGATCGTCGCGATAATTGTAAGACGATAATGCCTGTATAGTTACCACATTGTAACCATTTTTTACACTATAATCGTGATGCTTTTTACAGAAAAACACTCATCGAAAAATATATTAACATTAAAATTTTTCTTTTATAACGACTCAGTACAAAATAAAACTGTTGATTGTTTTTTATTATTTATTACCTAAGTAATAAGTACTTATTCGCTTTTTAAATGTTAACATATAATTTTGATTTCATACTCAGAAATATAATAATATCTATTAGGAAAAGTTTTTATAAATACGGAGTAGAGTGGTATAAGATACCTCGTAAAACATTGCTAGGTACCAAATCAGCTAGCTGTTCGTAATAACTAATATTTAATAACTTAAATACAAATTTAATTTATTATTATTATTATTTATAAAATAAAAGAAGTATTTTTTTAAAAAAAAAAAAAAACAAAAAAATGTCATTAAAATAATAATAAAATAAATAACATAATAAAAATAATGATGAAAATATAACTTGTTTTATGATGACTTCAAATATTATCATTTTGTAAGGATTCACGAAATATATTTATTTTTTCTGTACCTACCATTGTTTAATATAAAGAGTTAGGTACTTACCTATAATGATTCAAAACCAGTGTATTCTTTTTGAAAAGAACTGCATCGTTTATGTCTTTTTTTTTTTATTTTATTTATAAAAAAAATAATTGTGGAACAAAATAAAATTATATCGGAGATCTTTTTTAATTTATATTTTTTACTCGTTTAGAGTGAATTATATAATTAATATATTTTAACGCATTTATATTTCAAGTGCTATTTAGGAAAATTTTATGAGAATATCTAAACCATACTCTATATTATGTTTAAAATTTAGATTATCATTACTGTAAACAGGCATATTCTAGCAGTACGCACATTATAGTCCACAGCGCTACTATATAGGTTTGTTATTCAGCACTTTCTCGCGTAGGTACTACCTTGTATCTTTATATATTATTCATACAGAGGTTTATATATAATATACGCGCGTGGTGAAATAATATATTAATCATAACAATATACATGTCAAAACGATTTCGTCGTCCACAATAGCCGCTCAGAGTATAATAGATTATAATTTTTCACTGAGCAAAACCAATTACGTATATTTTATATTCCTATATGTATATCGTTAAAAGAAGGTAGGTATGTTCTAACCGATAGAGTGAGGAGGCATAATTATATCTCGTCTCTTAGATTATTTTATTCTTATTGTTCCTACAGCGTATACATATAGCACATTATATTACGCGCTTAAACAGATCTTATTTTGATGTGCGTTTGTGTTTGGACATATTTTGCATAGCTCTAAATAAAAATTATAGGGAGTGAGTCCATGCATAAAATATAAATCATGCGCACATCCAAAAAATCTTTAAATAGTGACAACTGCATTTGATATTATATTAATATAACAATATATGAGATTTTCATATGAATAAATGAAATGCATTTCGTCTCTGATGAGTGTATATAAAGAAAATTCGATGAGTGCCATTTGAACCGCAATTCGTACTTATCTTAAATCTCCTGTCGTGATGAGAAATTCGTGTAGTGAGTATGTACTGGTTATTCATGCAATATTATTTTATATTAATATAGTAACTATTATCAAAATTGATTGATTAATTATTTTCAGAAGAAAGTAAATTAAAAGCAGTTTATTTTAGTAGGTATAATAATGTTTTCGACCGGCTATTACAATTGTCTTCTTTATGAAATGCCGAAAACAAAATCTTTACATAAGGTGAATTATACTAAGTATTCACCTATATAAATATGTAATACATGTCAAACAAGTTGTTATTTGATTAAAAATACTTGAAGACTTTTTTATTTTTCAATAATTAGAACATATAGTGTAACATGAGTTGATCGTCGTAAAATTTAAGAATAATGGTGATTTCAGAACAGGTTTGACTACTGAAATTGATTCAAATATTTTAATTAAAAAAACGTAAAGAGATTTATTATGTGTTTGAAACCAATGTTTGATATATACATAGTATCTGTTTTGCAATTGATTATCATTATTATTATAATCCACTTGGTTTTTTTTAATTTAAAAACTGCTTATAATAAATCAATTGGAATAAGTATGATTAATTAATATCCCAATGGGTTAATTTTGTTGTTTTCACACGTTTTCAAAACATATTATTATAATATATAAACGAATAAAAAAAAGCAATTTATTTTTTATTGAAAAAATAATATATTATAATTACATAAACCCAATCTATTATTGTACGATGTAGTTTTTATATGACCAATCTAAAATAATATAGCATATATCTTAAAATCTAACGTAACTACCACGAATGAAAATATTATATCATCCCATCATTGTTATGGGCATAATAGTCCTCATCAATGAAAATGTGTATTAAATTATAATTTATAATTCTACACACCGGCAGGGTGTCATCCGTCATTACCTCATGAGTTAAGATCTCTGACATTCTAATAAAAGCTGAATCTTGAATAGCTAATGATTTTCACCTATAAAGTGTACCTACGTATAATACCAGTATATAAATATGTATAAATAATATTATATATATATCATATAATAATATGATATTTAGTAAAGAGAGGTAATTGGTCATCTTCATTGTTTAGTATGATCTAATTCATATTTAATAACGCACATAATTCAATAGCATAACGGCGATGGGCGATGGCTTATACTTGATTATTTTTCCTTATTTATTCAAAAAATAATAGCAAAGCCAATACAAAATTTGTTGATTTTATAGGAATTTATGGTAAACATGTATTCAAAATGTAAAAGAATATTAACATTGAAATGTATTAAATATTATGGTTAACAAAATATAAATTTAAGTTATATTGAAAATATGATTGAAATTGATAACATTGGGAAAAAAATAATAGTAATGAAGAGCACGCTCAAGCCTTCTTCATAATACTAAGCGGTAATGTTGCTCTGATAAGGACTGATAATCAATAATCATTAAGGTGCGGATTTGTATGTATTAAAAATTCAAAAATATGTACATATATATGTATTTAATTTTATCCAAATATGTAATTAAAAATACAATATATGTAAAAAAAAAAAAAATGTTTTTATTCTTGATTAAAATATTATAAAATGAGTATATTAAATAAGTACGTAAATATAAATTATACAACACTATATTATATTATTGTTTTATTAATATTAATTACTAATTACTATTTAGGAATACAAATTAAATTAAAAATTAAAGATTACAAGTATTTATTCATTGGAATCTACTTCGTTGTCAACAAAACAATTGACAATCATATACTTTTTTAGATTGTCAAAAGTAAATCGACGTCGATTAGGACGCAATATGTTTTTATAGCGGCTAAAGGATCTTTCCACATC
>VUJU01005164.1:4091-14913 GCA_009835225.1 Aphis craccivora
TTATATTTAATTAGCATTTAACTGTGAATCTTATGGTTGTAGAATAAATAGAGGGAAATGAAAACCTATATGTTATATTAGCAGATTTAAAATGAAATTGGCATATTAACACGCATACAAAAAATAAAAATAAGATTTAATTTTTTTTTTTAATTATTATAATCATTTTATTCAATGAGTTATATTATATTTAATTAACATTTAACTCTGAGTCATATGATTATAGAATTAATAGAGGGAAATGAAAACTTATATGTTAAATTAGCATGTTTAAAATGAAGATGGCATATTTACCAACATATAAGAAATTGAAAATAAGACAACTTTTTATTACTTAAGTATTATCATTTTATTCAAAGAGTCATATTATATTTAATAAACATTTAACTGTGAATCTTATGGTTGTAGAATAAATAGAGGGAAATGAAAACCTATATGTTATATTAGCAGATTTAAAATGAAATTGGCATATTTACTCGCATACTAAAAATAAAAATAAGATTTAATTTTTTTTTTTATTAAGTATTATCTTTTTTTTCAATGAGTTATATTATATTTAATTAACATTTAACTGTGAAACTTATGGTTATAGAATAAATAGAGGGAAATGAAAACGAAGATGTTTTATTAGCAAGATTATAATGAAGTTTGTATATTTATACGAATACAAAAAATAAAAATAATATTTTATGTACTTATTAAGTACCGTAAAGCTGGGTGAATAGAAACAAAATTAGGAAAGTTAATATTTCTTCGTCCCTATAATCCAATATTTGTGTTATCAATATGAAATCTTCAGGAAGTCGAATACACCTTAGTACGAAATTCGATAAGTTCGAAATGTCTCGTTTATATTTCCCCCATTTATGTAAAATTGATAAGAAACATTTACTCTATGTTTTCAAAAAAAAAAAAAAAATAACGCAAAATACAAACTCACCGTTTATAATGATATAATTTTTTGATTGTTTACTTACACCTTTAAATTGTTTATGATAGTTGTCAGTAGTTAAAATTTTTAAGTATTATAATTTTAAATTCATTGTTACTTTTCTTATTATAGTTTTTGTAAAAGGACTCTTTTTGCGGATGAATAGAAATAATCATGGTTCGTATTAAAAAACGAGATCCAAGATCCAAAAAATATCAAATTCTCAATCCAATTGATTTAGAATCGCCCATTTGGTGCATAATGGCACGAAAAATAAAATAAGTAAATCCAAAGACTGGAGAGTAAAAGAATAAAATGTTAATTTTATTTTTATTTTTATTTATTCATATAATGTATGACTAAAATGTTATGAAAGGGTGTTATTTTTATTTTTGTTTTCCTAATATTTATTGACACAGTTAGTAAATGTTGTTGTATTTTAATAAAAAAAAAATAGTTTAATGGTAAAAGTTGTGTATAATATTTTAAAAATATCAATAATTGTTTCTATTCAACAATCTGTTGATATAATAGAAAAATGTATGAAAAAGTCATAAATATTTCTATTGTTATCAACTGTCGGATCAATAGAAACAAAGCACTTAAAAAAATTTATAAATTTATTTATTGAAAATTAAAATGTTGAATCCAGAAGTTTGAAGTACTTGATAAGACCAGTATTTTGATGTACTAATCAACTTTGTAGCTCAAATAGATAAGTTGTTATGACTTCAAAGTTCACAAGTCTTTCTATTCACCCGGTTTTACGGTATTATAATATTATATAAAATTTCTTTTTTATTGATATTTGGTATTATATGGACCAAATATTCATATATAGTATAATATAATATATAATATATATAGGATTATTGATCTTACTTATTTTATTCTATTTTTAAAATTATATATTAGATTGACATTTAAGTTATAACTATTTCTATATTGTATTGATTTATCTGTATTGTTAATCGTTAACTTATAGTTTCAATGTTAGTTAGTTATGCTATTATAATTTTTTGATAATTAATATGGTTTAAATCGTTGCATTGCATTTTCTTTTCGTTTTGATGATGATAACATCTTTTTGATTTTCGTCCAATCTTCAAGTATTTCATGTTCCTTAAGGTTGTAGACTATGCATGGTCCAGATATCATAACAGGTTTCCGCTTTGGTTGTACATGCCCATTAGGTCGTCTTCCACGTCCGCGTCCACTACGAATTAAACTACAACCTAACCAAAAGGCGGCATCAACGTCTACTTCATTACGTGCTTCTTCTAATTGCTGAATTTTTTCTTCTAAATCAGCTTTTATAGTATCGTATAAAATTTCTTTATTATTCTGAAACAATAATAAATAGCTTAAATCGAAGAGGTAAATAAATATAGATATCTTTTTTTCCACATAATTAGGAAGTTTTTACTTTTTTGAAAAGACAATGATAAAACCATAATGAGGGTTAATTAGATTTTCATAAAAAAAAATAATTATTATATAACCTCAAAATTTTGTCTTATTGCTTGTTCTTCTGCTTCATGCTTATGTTTTAAATTTGTTAATTTGAATTGTCTTAATACAGATGCTACTTCAAGTCGAGACTTCAATTGATCTTGTAATTCTTGTAAAGGTATACGGTATTCTTTAGCTGTACCTAATCTCACTTCAACTAACTTCTCTTCAATTTCTCTTATTTTTTCACTATGCAATCTATATAATAAATAAAGCATAGAGTATCAGAACATATAATATTGAACAATTATACCTATAAGAAACAGTTAATTATAAAAAAAAAAAAGTTTAGTGAAAGTCATACCCGCATACATTGTCTCTGTCTTATGAACATAAACATAAAACATTGCAAATTTGAATTCAGCAGAATCAATTTTATGCTTTAATATTAGTCAAATTACCTATTATCAAACTTCAAGGTAATAATATTATCAATATCATCTCTTAGGCTTTTTTTGATACTTTAATTATTAAGTAAGTTATATTTATGTAAAATATTGAAACTTAAAAATGTTCATAACTCACTTAAAAATTAAAATATCAATAAAAGCATATGCGATACGTTAGATAATATATTCACCTTTAAGTTTGTTAGAAGGAAAATTAATTTCAATACAAAGCTAACAGTAAAACATTAATTATGTAGAACAAACATTTCCTATGTTTTACGTTCTTAAGACGGAGACAACAAAGCAAGTATAACTTTTAAAGAAAAGAGACAAAAACTAATTTCAAATTAGTGATTAAAAAATTTCTATTGTATAAGTGAAAGATTAGAAATCGTTTACTTGTGAAGTTAAAACTTAATTAAAAAAAAAAAACTATGTGTGTGTGTGGAAATTGAGTTAGAGTTAATGTTAGTTATAACTTATAAGTGATGAATAGAATTTTTTCCAGTTCATTATGTCTTTATTAAGCAAAAAGTTAGTGAGTTTTTAAAATGGTTCAGTATGTAGAATAAGAAACATAGTTTGAAATTCAATTTGAGAAGTTACCTATTTTCATATTAAATCAGTTTGATACTATATTTGTTAATAAACATTATTTATAATAAAATTTAACATTCCTCATTCTTTTTTTTTTAATTATGTGTTTTTTAATATTTAGTATATTAGGTGTATCTTTATGGAGTATTAACTATAGACTGAAATAATTATATTTTTAATTATTAACAGTATCTAATCATAATTGAATTATATCTATTTGGTTTTGTCTTTTTTTCCATACTTCATTATTAGTGTCTTTTTTTTCTAGTTACCAAGAGAAATATACGTATAAGTTACTAACATTTCTTTTAAGAAATAAAGATCTGTTACAATATTTTGTATTTTTTCTTTACACTGGTCCTCTAGTTTTTCGTTCACGTCACTGTGCAGATCTGTATAAATTGATAATAAAATTGTTTTATTAAATTCAAATTTAAATGGTTTGTTTTTAAACATAATTACCTGAACTATTGTCAGTATCAGAGTCTGAATTATTTGATTCTGAAGAACTACTTAATGATGAGATTGAAATTTCAGAATATTCTTTCTTATAGTAAGAAATGTCTGTAAGTTTTTCAGAACATACAATTTTACGCACTACAGTGTTACTTCTATCATCTTCAGCTTTTTTTTGAATTTCACTATTGATGTCTGAATTATGACTACTGAAAAAGGTCAAAAATATGTATTTATTAATACCTAAGTAATTGTTTAATACAAAAATTTATATATTTAACTTGAAAGTTAAATATATTAATTTAGTGTATATATAAATTAGTGTACATCTAAAATAACTTATAAAGGTTATATTTGAGTATCAATTGATGTTAAAAATATATTGTTGGGATAGTACTATTAATTATTTAAATTACAAAAAATTTAATTTGTTTTATTCAGAATAAAAAATAAATAAAAAAAATTATCTTGTTAACTACATCGTTTTAATTAAAAGCTTCATATTATATGTTTTGTTCAAGTATTCAAACAATAATACAATTATACCTTGTAGCTGTAGACATCGTTAGAAATCCAGAATTATTACTTAATTGATGCGTAATAAACGCAAATATTTAAAAATAAATCAACGCGAATATTTAAACTTAGTTTAAATAAAATTGTAACGATTAAGATATACGAGAAGCAAAATGTAAGTGAAGAAGGCATTGAAAACTACAGTCCAAACGAAAAATCTAACGAGATACGAGAGCAATAAATTTGTTTACTAATTGGGTCGGGAGCCAAATGATAAGGAATAAATGATAAGCACATAATAAGTATTACCAACAAAACATTTTCAAAGGAAATTATCGGCCAGAGTGGCCAATATCGGTTGTTTATCGCTGCGCTCGTGAATGACAATCAAATCGAAAATATCCCTGGATTTGCTATGCAACACCATTAATTAATTTTCTTGATTTTCGTGCGCCTGGCCCTAGAAATAAATAGGCCGGTTTACCAAACCTATTATATTTGTAAATTCTCAGAGCGGCCGCAGCCATAACATTTTATATTTTATAACTATTCTTGGGTAAATTATTTTCCCCCTCGTGTAAGGCTTGGACCTTAAACCCCGTCGATACTATTGCTTTCACTTGCAGCTGTGCGACGGTAGGTCTTTGTGAACATTTTATTGTATACGATCATAAAGCAACAGCGAGGGAGGTACGGCATCTGTTTGGCACACAATATAATATGTATTATACCTATATTATATATACATACCATGTATCATATAAATATATACATATACATATACATGCCTCTATTCAAAAAACACCTTTTCGGTATTCTATAACATAAGCCATCCGAAACAAAATATATAGAAACGTCGTTTACAAATATTTTACAATCAGTTTTATGTGCTTGTTACGGTGTATGATGGCGGTGGCTCAGTTTCGGAATGTTTTTTTTTTTTCGTTTTCAATAGGTACTTATATAATATATATACAGTACAACACACGTATATAATTTTACGCCAAAAAGGCCTTTATCATAACTAGTTTATATAATATATACGTTTATGAAATAGATAATTATGTACTATTAATTATCATGTTTGATATAGTTATAATATTATGTACTACATAACTACATAAGTCTAGAAATATCTACCTCGTATAAGCATACAGCGACGTTATATTGAATATAATTTATTTAATATAAAGTCGCTGCTTCTGTTGACAGTAGAAACCCGCTCTTCCATTTTTAGCCTCTTTGTAGGTCACATAACAAAGCCTTTGTCAAAAGGTTTTCAATGATCACAGGCGTCTATAATTACAATGATAGCTATATTTTAAATTATTTACTTGTTAGTGTAGTGGAAAAAATAGTTAATAGAAAAATGATTGTAATAAATATAAAATATATAATAATAATAAAAAAATAGTGGAAATTCTTCTGAATATAACTATCCCAAATAATTAAAATGGTTGTTGACCTAAACCGTAAACGTACATCATAATATAAAGTGTTATTCGAATGGTTAAGAGTAAACATCAATAATTGTATAATGTACATAGTTACAATAAGTAATACGTCATATTATATTTACATGCCATTATATACATAATTATAAGATATGATTTTACTAACTTGCATAGGTACTTTAATATACCTAACGATTAATGAGCTATTAAAATTATACATAGTTTCAGAAATACCTATAAAGATTTTGTGGCTTAAAAATATCATATTAATAATAATTATTGTGTCATATTATATGCACTATATAGATGACTATAAGTATTATAATAGGTATAATATTTAAAGGGATACAATATTATAATATTGATATAAGATATGTATAATATATATTCTGGTAAGTCTCTTATATATATATTGAATGAAGACTAACTTCTGAAAAATCTCAAGTAATTTTATATAATATAATAATCCTATTGAGTATCCTATTCGAGAATCGCGGGTGGTCTATTCTGCGGCGTAGAAGGTTTATGACCCATCGTACTGTGCAGTACGCACACAAACACGGGTCTACTGTCTACACTTTGCCTACAGAATGCGGCGATAAACTAACCAGTTTTCAAAAGACAGCTGCTGGCACTTAAAGCCATAAAATAAATATAAATACATGTTGTACAAAGAACACTTAAGATCATACAGTCCTGTCACCCGCTATAATTTATAGCAACAACCCTCGCTGACAACTAATGGTTAGGTACCTGTAAATATATATTATATGTACATATAATGCAGACGGAGCTCATCTGGTTGTGTACAAAAGAAATTCCAGACCGAAAATGGTGATTTTTCTACACTTATAACTTATAAGTGACAGTAACGAAATTAACGTGCAATGGTGGTTGAGATAACATCGTTTTCAACGAACAAAAAACCTTGCAGTATTTTTCCTGTCGAATTTCTATGATATTTTTATTTTAACATACAAGATACAAGCATTTTTTAATTATCAACTTTAACATACCTTGATACCTACTCCCTCCAATATCTAATGTTTAGTTCTATTTTCTCCGTATAATTGTTTCCATTTCTTATCGTCATCCCTGTCCACGTATATAATATTTATTAGCCTACCATACCTACCATGTGTGGAAAGAAGTATATATATGTTTGGTTGCCTACTCACCATATTCCGGGCTCCAAATTTTATTATAGTTAATCAAATTAGCTACACGGATAGAATTATGAGTGATCCTTGTTCTCAAACAACAGTAATATAATTGTCTATACAAAGTACAAGTCTAGTCAATTTGTATACTGTAACATATGGAATGACAATTGACGACCAGAATGAAACTCATATAACGAAAACAATAAGTTATAAGTCTATATTAGCTATACCTAACACATACACTAGGTATGATAGATATATTATTATTGCAATATTTTTTAAAAATGTATATGGAATAGTCCTAGATGTATACATTTTCTAGAATAATATGCATTTTAATATATAATATTGTTAATATCTACATTAATACATGAAAATCATTCGCATAGGTATTAAGTTATAATGTTGCTATTATACTGGTAAGAGTTAGAATAACTATTCATCACTCAGTGCAAATCATAGGCGTGCGCAGACTTTGACCGCAGGGGGGGGGGGCCTTAAAAATTTTTCAAATTAATGACTTCTAATATAATTGAATATTTAATTGTTAATTTTATAAAGTATTTATTTAATTCAATATACAAATATAAAAATTAATACAAATAAAATATAAAGGTATCAAATACACAACAATAATAATACATAATTATTATAAAAATAAATAATAACAATAATTTGAAACTGAAACAGTATAGTAATACCTATACAAATCAGCATAAATTACATTTATATTTAAACTTACATTTATATTTTATATGCTTATACGAGTAATTTTTGCACCAATTTTAAAATTGAAATTATAAAAGCAACTTTGCCGTTCGAAAGAATAAAAAATTATCATAATAATAGTAGGTGCTATATATAGGTATCGTGTTTTGTTTATATTTGAATGCATAACAAAATTTGTTTTTTTAAGTGTATTTTATCATCTAGATTGATTTATAGCTAAGAGTGTTAATACGTTTTAAAAACTAATTATTATATAAAAATTATAAATAATATACAAAATATTATAATATATAAAGTACAAGTATATCGCTCATAAATAAAACATTGTATAATATACATAGGTTAGATAGTAATATGTATATATTTTAATTCATTCAACTTTTTTTGTGTTTCGTAAATTATTTATTGGATCATTCGACATACTCGTATATATTTTGTAAAATTAAAAATTCGATCCTTCTGTATATTTATAGTATAAGGTCTTATGATTTTCAGTAAAATACGTGCTAGGTCAGACTTGAACGTCGTAAATTTCGAATGTGGCAGTACTATTCTAATCGATAATCCCTAAACAAAGGATCTCTTTTCTCGAAGTGGTCTCACACTTCCGACTCCCATAAATAAATCGAAGGCTGACAGCAACACGTGAAATTTGCCCATGATTTCGGCTTTGTAGGAAAATAACCATTGTCACGTACTGACAAGTGGCGACGACCAATCTCAATATATTTCCCTCGGTACGTTTCATTTTTAATACAACACTTTCAAAAACATCGACAGCACAATAATACCAAAAATGCCATACATGGAAATGCAATAGGACAAATTCCACACACAAAGAAGAAGCCCACACGTTCTATATTGTGTAGGTATATACAAACTATAGACGTCAATTTATTTTACGTATCGATGGAGGGTAGAATAAAGAAACAAAAAAAAATCAAAAGAAACGACAAGATGTTTCAGTGCGCGTGTGTTGTGTACAAGGTCAACTGGTCTTCGACAAGGGAGGCAGCTGTCCGCCTTTCTGACGCCGTACTGCGTAGGTACATTCACTTTAATTTCAACATTGTTGTTGTACTCGGAGGGTCTTTATAATATAACATCGGGCGCCAAGATTCTGTCGGTATGCTGCACTATATTTAGTAGGTATATAAGGTGTTTATTCTATATTATCCACCCACTTGGTTAAAAAAAAATTATTATTGTATTACTGTATAGTGTTATACTAACGTGATACTATAATAGCTGAGTTTTTTGCTACATGTATTGTATATAGTATGCATTATGCATATAAGTAAAAACTTTTGTAAAGCGGTTCATTGCAAAAATTTGAAATCATCTTTTGTGGCAAATATGCACGTATATACCTAGGTACACGTTTTTTAGTTCATTATATATTACACGTATATATACATGCACTTCTGTATTACACACTAATAATGGGCTTATTAAAAACAAAACATATTACCGATGTATTTTAATTACCATAATAAAATTAGTAGGTACTTGTGCAGGGTATAATTAATAAGCTTTTACGGGTAAAAAAAAAATGTTTTGGTCAGTCGTGCGTTCTATATCACCTACTAAAATATTTTAAGCATTCACAACCGGTTTGATGCTTATACCATACACAGTTATTATATTATGTCACAGTGAGTAAAGTAAAACCGTCTTCGAAATGTCTTAATTTATACTGTGATTAAATAATAATGATAAAAATATTCGGTAGAGCCCTCTACCGACTCTACCCACCTAATACTACTAAATAGATTTTAAACGCAATCGTAAATAATAATATTATATTATTATACATTAATTATACTAGGTATGTAATATATCCATGTAAGCACGGAATTTACAATTAATTGAACCATTAAATCGTTTCGAAATTATAATTAGAAAATACTAGTCGACAAATATTTATTGTTTTAACTGATCCACAATAAAAGTATTATGAGTAGTTAATGGACTATAATATTATAATCTCAACGGTAGCAATAATTGACTATATACCTATTAGTAATTTAATACGTAGTTTCTTTCGTGCAGGCCGATCTTAAGTAGTTAGTGCATATACTATACACTGTATAGGTTGATACGTCAAACGGCCGTGTGTCGATCGGTCGGCGGCTGTCCGTCCCGCGGTCTCAAGTGCATCTCGGCTGCCTTTAAAGCTTCATTTCCGTTCAACTGCTAATGTTAATAAATTATTGACGCTTTGTAGCTTTCATAACATTATTTATATTTTAATATAAAACTAATTCGTCGTGCAGACCCACGCGGTACACCACGCACCCACCCGATATAGTTTTATAAATATTAATTATTAAACTAATAATATATATATATATATATATGTATAATAATTATTATTGAACTTAGCTGGTGACATTATTTAAAACTCATGAGAATTCATTTCGTATTGAGTATACATGATATCTTAGAAAATGAGTGATACTAATTAAGTGTTATATAAATTAATTGTTATAAATTGCTAATTAAGTGTTATAATTTTAGTCACCAGCTAAGTTCAATTTATAAGCAGTGAATTTTAACATAAATGATAATAATATATCTATTCCTATATAATAAGCACATAGCTATAAAATGATATCACAACTTTTTGAGGTGGTTTTTTTTATACTGACCGTTTTTTTACACGGGATTTGGCGTACCAGTGTTTTTGTTGGGATATCACTAATTTTTTTTATGTTATTATTATTATTATTATTATTAAATATTATAATGTCATATGTTTATTATTATATATTAAACATTTAAGGTTTTAATTGTTTTTTTTTTACGTATCAACTGGAAACACCGCCGCCGCAAGCGCTGTAGCGCGTCGCTCAGCCGAGTGGAAACGAACGACATACCACGCGCTTACGGTCAGTGCGTGTGTGTATCTCCTCAGTGGGCGGGGAACTTTATGCGAGCCGCAGGGAATATTATCGAATAACATTTTATTTTACCATAAAAATTCATAATATATTTGGCTATAACCAGTGGCGGCTCGTGGTATGGTGCACATGAGCACGTGAACCACCCCCCCCCCCCAAAAAAAAATATGTA
>VUJU01005165.1:0-14912 GCA_009835225.1 Aphis craccivora
ATAATTGAATACACTTTTAATATATATATTTTTTAATGATATTTACAATAATTTACACAAATAATTACTGTTATGTATCAACAAGTTTTGCACTTTTCTTTTTTTTTTGCATTAGTTTTAATTTGGTCTTTGTTTGTAATCTTTGCGTACTGATGCATTCTTGTGGTAATGTAGTATGTTATTATAAAAGTAAGTATCTCAGTTTTATGAGTATTACATGGAAATGTTTTTATCAGTGTAGTAGTCCGTGCCTATAAATATCTTTATACTTTATAGGTGTACTAACTACTAACTATAGTCAAATGCTATGCTATAGTCACTCTATAGTACTATGGGCCGGACGCTACCACAGATAAATATAATATTATATTATACTAAAAACTAGAGAGCCTAGATCTAGGCTCTCTACTTAAAACTAAAGACTAAACCAGGGGTCACCTATTTATATTTTCCGTGGGCCACATTGAGAATTCGGAAAATTCTCTCGGGCCATAAAAATTCGAAGTACATACCTAATATTTATTATAATATGATGATTAGATTAGGTTACGTATTAAATTATCAGCTTTTTCTCTCCTTGTATACGGGCCAGTTCAAATTCATCCGCGGGCCGCTATTTGGTGACCCCTGTACTAGACTAATAGAGAGAGAAACAACTTTGATTTTCAAATTTTCAATAAACAAAATAAGCGAGCAATTTAGTGAGTATAGTTTAGTATATTATATTATATAACCTATAATATATCTGTGGATAAAAAAGACACGAATTTTATAACTGAATACAATCAAAAAAATTATTTATTTATTTATATATCGTGATATATAATTATTAATTTTTATATATCAAGTATCATACATTCATACTATCATAATATGAATTTTCAACTACAAAATTAGTTATACTTACATTTTCGCAATTTTAACATATTTCATGATGAAAATTTTAACTAATTATAAAAAAAAAATGTATCTACACAAAAAAAAAAAACACATTCATTGCAAAATCAATACATTCAATATTCATCACTTTGTTCAAAATCTAAAAGTTAAAATTTACGATTTAAAAATATAATTATATTCATAGGGGAAACTAGACACTTTTATTAGGTCAGGCCAAATTAAAAATATAAAAAATACTTCTATTAACAACTTTACAATATAATAATTTTGTTTAATGCATATATATAATAATCATAATTTTATATTTATAATTTCATTATAATTGATATATTTTTTTACAATTTAAGTATTTAATAATAATAATTACATATATAATAATAGACATATTAATGAAAATTTTCACAAATTTTAGATGCCAAAAATAAAATTTTTAGTTTTAAATAAATATATTATTAGGAATTTTAGATTCTGAGTGAAGCAAGAAATGTATTGGTTTTACAATGATGTTTATTTCTTTTTCTTTTTTATTCTGAAAACACTTTTTCTCCTCCAAATCTTGCTCAAAAGTATCAAGTGTTTCATCTTTTCTGAAAAGTAATGTTCTTGAGCTGGTAATTTAGACATGTCATTTTTCGATTTTTGAAACGGTACTCAAAATAAAAATGGTTAAATGAGAAAACCCATACGATTTCACGATTTTATAATATTAAATAATTACGGACACAGTTTTCTATCAGAAACCTATATTAATTAAGAACAAAGAATATGATATTGAATAATACCATAATATTTTTAAACTACTTTTGTATTTTAGATGTACCTATTTATAATACAACCATACAAGTTTTTTTAAAACAGTAGTCATCAGATTGTCGTTAATATATTATAAATTAAGGACCAATTCCACTAATAATATTAACATAAATTTTTGAGAAATAAAACTATAAAAATATAACTTAAACATTTATGAAAAAATATTTTAATAAATTAACTTGTGATTACATGTAGTTTTTAAGCAGTATCAATAATACTAAGCCAGAAAAAAAATAGCTTAGCTTTTAGAAGTGACCATTGTTTTCTGAAATGAATACTTAAGCTGCTCCAAAATGAACTGTTATATAACGGTTTATCATATATAGTATTTATGCAACTTACAGTCATTGGACGTAAAGATGTTAACCTATAAAAAAATATAATAACAAATTATAATTTAAATTTTTAGTAAATAAATAAAATACTTTACTTTGACAATGTTCCCAAAGTTGTATCAATACCACGTATTAAATCATTAGTTTTAAGTAATAACAAAATTTGGGGATTTACAGTTTGCAGAATATACAAAGTTTCTGTCAACACTAATGGAATTCCACTTTGAAATTTTTCTTTCTATAAAATAAAACAAAAACTAAAAATAATTTATGTTTTTTTTTATACTTTTGTTATTTTTTGATTACTTCAGCATCAGTCAATTTCTTAGTAGCAATTCCATCTTGAACTGAATCCCAAGTACGTCCAGCTACCATACACACAAGTAAACCATACATTTCAGCAACTCCTAATTTGGTACAATATTTTTTCATTCTATCATGATTATTATCCAATATACTCATCCATAATTTAGCATATGTACGTCGAAAACTATCAGTTAATGTCTGAAACAAATAGTTAATAGAATAATAAAAACAGATAAATATTTAAGTTAAAAGCTTACAGCGTAAAGACCATGATCCAAAAGTATTAAATTCAATCGACCATTTTTATCTTTGTTCACCAACAAGTTACCAGGATGAGGATCACTGTGTACAAATCCATTTTTGAATATCATTTCACTGTATAAGCTTCCCAGTTTGTCAGATATTTCATTCACATTCAATCTAAATTTATGTACTTTGATTATTTTTATTCATACCCAAATTGAATGTAAGTGAATAACATATGTAATATAATATTATACACAATATACATGTATACATGTATTAAATATTAAAACACTTGTATATTATTATTTGCTTTTATTTTTCAATAATTTACTCATTGATTGTTCGCACACTTTACTATATATGCGGTGTAAATAACTGTGGTTGTTTACTATTACAAATATTGTATTTATATATTCAATGCTTACTTATTTTGATTGATGTAATCAAGATCATTAATTTGTCCACCTTCAAAGAACTCCAATGTTAATACTCTAGAAGAACTAAATTCATCATATATTTTTGGTACCTACAAATTAATAAAAATATATACTTTAATATTAATTTTAAACATATATACAAAGGTTAAATTATGGGGTAATATTAGTTGCATCTATTCTATATGAATTTAATTACACTAACTTAAAATAGAAATACCTTTAACCACTTTAAGTGTTTGAACATTGATCTAAGAGTTTCAGTATTTTGTGCTTCAATTGTAAAATCTAATTCTTTTGGTATATTCTGTTTTGTTTGTTTCACAAGCCATTGAAATTTAAAATCAGGAAAAATATAGGAACCAATGTTCACTAAAGTCTAAAACAATGTAATTAGCATTATTACTTTTTAATTTTTTTATGATGATATTAATATGTCTTAGCCCTTAGGTATAATATTTTTATCAGTGACGAATCAAGGTTCCAAAACATGAACATGCTCATTTCTTTTTAAAATTATAACTCTTATTTAGTAAAGTTTAATATTAATAACATAAATTATCTGCATCTAATTAAAGTATAAATAAATGAAAAATTGCTGGATAGTTAGTGTTGAAGCAGCTAATAGAATTCTTGACACAGTCTAATATTTCCCTGCAATAACAAGTGTTATATAGCTAGCACACGTTATCACATACTCTACCAGTAAAAGATACAATTATGAACATAAATTTGACCAAATTTCTGTCATATATTATTATTGATATAAAGTAATTAATAACAAATAATTTATGGTAATACACATTTTGTTTTTATGTTTTTATTCTCAATCATGCCCAGAAAATTCACCACTGATTTGTATTATACAGTATGTTACCTCAATTATAGCAATATCTATTTTGGCATCTCCCCGAACATATGAATGCTGTACTTTAATAGCAACATTTTCTCCAGTTGATCGTAATTTTGCTTTATGTACTTGAGCCAATGAAGCTGCACCCAGTGGTTTTGGATCTATTTCGCTGAATAACTGATCGGCCTTTAAGTATAAATAATATCAACTTGTAAACATAATATATTTTATTCATACAATAAATATATACTACATACTATATTGCAATGTTTCAAATTTAAAGATCCATTTGAAGTTGCAAATAATTTTTGATAGGCCGTTGAATAATTCCAATTCCAATTTTTCATTTTAGAACAATTTTATTTTGAAGATTTATGAATAGAGAAAAAAATATTATTTCTAAGAAAATTGTTTTTAGTATCAACAGATATAACTCTGATCATTGTAAATATATATGTTACTTCAATTTTTCAAAGACCAAACCTAAAACTATTAATATCAAATTTTAATCTAAATTTAAAACTAGTTTAAGAAAAAAAAATTCTTAAACTATGTTATTTATGATAAAACATGTATTCTACAAAATTTAATAAAAATTATAGTTTTCATAAAATGTACAACAGGTATAAATACTAAATTTGAAACTTATTTTTAATAGAATTAAATAAATCAAATGAATGTTTTTGACATAAGACCCCATACTACAACTCCACACGACTCCCCTACATTATAATCACTTAATTTGTGTAAAAAGCTACAAATAAAAATAATTGCTTTTATCATATTATTATTATGTAAGTAAAGGTAAAGAAAGAAACAATGCTATATTGTATTGTATATATATAGAATTAAGAATATTATACTTACATCTTGTTTAAGATCCTCTTTGATTACTTTGTAAATTTCTTTTAATGGTGTAATGGGAGCTTGACTGTGCAAAACCTTCAATGTGTCTGTATATTCTTTTGGAAAAAGATTTTCTAATGCTCCAATGTGTTGTCCAATCTTTATATAGACACCTTTATTAGTGCGACATAGTTCTAGTAAAAGTTCAGCTGCTTTACTGTGAGACTAGACAAAATAGAAGTATATTATTACAAAGATTCATGTGAAATTTGATAAAATTAAAAATATATATATATATATAACTTAACATACTTTTGATCTTATTTCTTGATAATTTGGTGAAGTTTTGCTAACCGATGGTGCATACAAAGTTGTCTTATAATGATACATAACATGTATTCCCTAAACAAAATAGTTTGACCATGCAATTAAAAGATTTATAATTACATTTATGAGATGAAAAATTAGACTTACAGTAGTGGCGGCTCGACTAAACCGAACAATACCGACTGAATCGATATTAAAATCATTTTCATAAAAAGAGTAAGCAGTTGCTACTGTACCACTCAGAATTCCTAATCCAATTGTTCTGCCCAACATTTTAATTAAAATACCTCACCACACACTGAGCTTAACTTTACTTTTCTAAAAACATTTTAGACTTAAGTCAACTATGAACTAATATTATATAACTATTTATCAATAATATCAGTAATCAGTTAAAATCGGTAATAAATAATAAAAAATCAAATGAACCGGATAAAGAATAAACATTAACCGACACGTTTTTTTTGATAATATAAATCATAAATCAAATAATCAAAATTCAGAAATAGTTCAATAATTTGAATTTCTCTTTTATAGTATGCATACATTATGACCTTGAATACTTGATGATAACATACGTTGAAAGAATGTTTATCACTCATAATTTATTAATAATTATATGATAACACAGACATAAACCTTCTCTTTAGAAATCTGTACATTAATCATTAATATAATTAGTCTTTATTAGTATAATTTGAAATAAATACTATTTAAAATTAATATTATGTTATTATAATATTACATTAATTACTATATTATTATAATTAGTATTAAATAGGTATATATTAATATTATTACGTCTACAATGTTATGTAATAACAATAATAATTAATAATAAATATAAAATATAAAATACATAAATATAATATAATATATATATATTATTAATATAATTGTTCTGTGGTAATAGTCAATAGACATTAGCACAGAATAAAATAGATTCCATTGAATCTGTATCAATAGTTTATATCACTGTCATGAATTAAGATATACCTTAATTATATAATTATGTAATTATATATCTTAAGTTAATTCGTGATTACACGTGAACTACACTTTTACCTCAACTATAACTAATAAGTAATAACTATATAAATATTAAACACAGAAATATAGTCAAATAGTTAATAAGTGCTTAAAGTATTTAATTATCGGAGAAGTGGATCAACATTTTTCAGAATAATACATTTTATTTTATTATGAAGCTTTCAAAAAGAATTTTAATTTAAATAATAAAATTAAAATATAGTTATTCGAAAAAAAAGTTATAAATAAAAATAATTTATCGCAATGACTAAATTATGGAAAAAAATATTATTAAAATCTTAAAATAGGTGCTTTTTTAAGATAAATGTTTAACTGTTCAAAGATTCACTTTAAGTCTCTAACATTATCATTCATTAAAAAAAAAAAATAACAATAATAATAATAATAAATTATGTATAAAATAATATACAGTTGTTATTTTTATTCATTTTGGGCAATTAATTATTCATTTTAAAATTGTAAAATATATGATACACAAACAGCTTTTAAAAATGTATTTATTACTTATTTAGTTGTGCACTATAATGAGTAATGACATATTATTGCAATCAGTATACAATTTTTGTCATTATTATTGATGATTCAAAACAATAACTATTATTATTTATTTTTATCTAGTAGAAACAGAAATGGGTGAATCTCGATCATATGCATTAGTAACGTCCATTTCGACATCGTCATCTTCCTCATCGTGGGTTTCACTATCATCTGAAGCATTAACCTCTTCCTCTTCATCCTCTTCATCCTCTTCATCTTGTACCTATCAAAAAGGAAAATAAATAAATTAAAATTATAAATGAAGCATAAAATGTACAGGTATGTGTAATAATATTATAATGATAGTATAACAATTGCTGCTAAAAACAGTCTTTAACAGAATAATTATATTATGTTATACCTAAACATGAATGTTTTAAATAAATAATTGTCTTAAAGTTATTATGACTCAATGGTGTTGTACATTTTTATAATGCATACTTTATAGGTATCTTCATTGGCGTGGTGAACCATGATGCACAACAGCACAACTTCATTTTTCAGTACCTACTCACTATTTATCCCCTTAATATGCCTAATATATAATATATAATATTATTATATGCCTATATATATTTTAATTTTTGTTTTATATTATTGGTAAAAAATTATGTATCCAACCATCCCACCCCAAAAAAAATCTACCATGATGCCTAGGCATCATAAAACACTGTTTACTGTGTCACTGGGTACCTTTGTACCTATTTTTTATAATTTAAAAAAATATAGTTCAATAAAACTATTTTATATATTACTAAAGATAATATTATAACAATCAAATAAACTACAACTAATAAAGGGAAACTGTTACAGATAATACAAATAATGCAAGTAAATTATTAATCATTACTTCAGTTGCCGTTTTGCCAATTGGTACCGGAAAGTCTTTGTCGTTGATTTTATTTGTTAATGTAAGTAACTAAAAAATATATGTATTATTATTAATAAATAGGTATGTTTATAAAATATTCTAGTTAATATTATTAATTTTACCCAATTTTGGTGGATACTTTCTATTCGTAAAAGCTCTGTATCTTCGTTTTTAGGCTCATCAACACTAAACCATAATGGGTTTACAATATTTGGGATCATAGTTGGAAAAATTGGAATACCAGAATTCATTATGATGTATTTTAATGAAAAGAATTTAAATTCGATAAATATAAATATTCAAAAGAAAAGCATCTCATAAAATAAAATAAACAGTTGTATTATCACTTATCAACATCACGAGCTAAGATATCTTATATCTTATAGTCATTGATTAACATAAAATCAAAATAATAACCACGAACTAAGATAGTCTATACTATCTTAGTTCGTGATAATAACAAATCCCCATAGAATATTCTGTGATAATATTCTTGATCTGTGGTATCCGTTAAGGTATCAACTGATAACAAACTAGTAACTCGCGTTATGGAACTTTAAGAACTTTTCATATTTTAGTATTTTACATTTTTACTAATATTATAACTTGTAAGTTGTAAGTTGCAACTTGCAACTTGTTACTCCGTTTTTATATTATAATATAGTATCTGTTTGTTTTTATAGAATTTATATTATTAAGATGGATTCAGATTTGAAAGATTTAGATCTTTATGGAATACTTGAGATCCAACAGTCCGCTACTGAAAAAGAGGTAAGGCAATTTTTGATTGTCCATAAAATAGTATAATACATATTAATATTGGCTATTTCAATCAGATTAAGACAGCATATCGGAAGAAAGCTCTACAATGCCATCCAGATAAAAATCCTGATAATCCTAAAGCAGCTCAATTGTTTTTGCAGTTATCTAAAATATTAACTATTCTAACAGACACTGCAGCACGAGTAAGATTTGTTGCTTTTGTATTGTAAATGGTCTTATTTTTAATGTTGTTACTTATTCTTAGTTAGCTTATGACAAGTTAGTAAATGCTAAAGTTGCTGCAAAATTGCGTGAAAAAGAATATGATTCAAAAAGAAAGAAACTTATAGATGATCTTGTTAAAAGAGAAAATGCAGCATTAGGAAAACAAAAAGATACTGTGGAACGTAATTTTGAGGTAAATTTGTATTTTGTTTATTTTTTTTTATATATACTATTATATATATTTATAAATATATAGAAAGAATTGGAGCGTTTAAGAAAAGAAAGTTCATCTCTACTTGCAAAAGAAAGAGCTCGCGTTAATGAGCTTCTTAAGCAGCAAGAATCCGAGAAAGAAAAGATTGGTTCATTCAAGCTAAAAGTAAAGTGGAAGGAAAATGGAGTGTATAATAAAGAAAATTTAACATCATTATTTTCTAAAGTAATATATCAAAGTTGTTTATTAAATATTAATTTCTAATACATCACATATTTTAGCACGGCGATGTAATAACTGTTGTGGTACTAGAAAACAAAAAATGTGTTGCTCTTGTTGAGTACAAATCTAAGACTTCTGCTGTAAGTGATTTTAAAGTAAATTAAACATTAATACCACTATCTGTGTTCATACAAATACTATATTTTGTTAGATTAATGCCAAAAATTTAGAAGTTGGTTATCCAAATTCTCCACTAATTGTGAGTTTTCTCGGAGATTATGGACAAGACACTAAAAAAAGTTCTACTCATACTTCAGCTCAAAATCCTAGTAATATATTTTCAGCTTATCAAAATCAAAATGTCAACCATACTGAAAATACTTCAAAAACTACATCATCTGCACAAGTATTTTTTTTATAAACCATGTTAACCAATTTAGTTTTTATATAAAAGTGTATAATTGTCCTAGGCATTTTTGGATTATGAAGCAATGATACTTGAGAGATTTCGACAAGCTGGTAAACCTCAGCAAAAAAATAGTAATTCAAACATTATAAATACAGAAGAACCAAGGGTATTATAAAAACGAACAAGTCTAACACTTGATACACATAATAATTATATTATTTATACTTGTAGTTAAGAAGTCCACATGTACATATTATGTATAAATGTTTTTTTTTATTTTTTATCTTGATTGATTAAACGTTAAACATTACAAAGTTAAGGCTGTCTTCTTACAACTGTTGACTTTTGTTTTTTATTTATTTAGCATTGCTCTGAGTAATGGGTGTACTGTATGAGAATTATTCAATTGTGAAATAGCTGCTTTATGGTTTTTGGAATGTTGCACATACTGCAACATAATATGCAAATATTTAATAGGTGCAGCGTACTACACGTCATTTAAGACTGGATAATTTATAAAGTTTTATCAAATTTTAATTCCTAGATTTGTAAAATGATTTAACTACCGTACACCAATAATCTAAGCACTAAGATAAAATTCTGTACTTCTGTAGCAAAAAATGTCTTACTATACGGTAGTTAAGTAGTCAGTAATACAGTATACGATCTCTAACGTTTAAAACTTTATTGTACTTTATAACTTAAATATCTTTGATGTCAATTGCACGAATTAAGATATAAGGTATATCCACAGACAAAATATTTTATGTCTGTGGCTTAGATTTGCTTAGATTTTGTGGCAATTTGTTGTCTATGGAAATTCGTAGGTGACCGGTGCGGTATGTAATTTAACCGTGGTATTTACCAATAATAATATCTGATACGATTATAAATATTATGATAACACAATCACTCAACACTTTTAAACGTTTTACAATTAAATTGAATATTGGAAAATGTAAAGTTATTTTAATTTTTTTCATAATAAATTAGTTAGTTACTATACAAAAATAATAGTTTGTAAAATAAATTTAATATACTAATAATTGGATAGTTTTTCGTGGTTAAATTTAAATTCAACTAATAAACTTAATCTTATTTAAAATTTAAGTTTTTTAGTTGATCAAGAGAAATAATTATTTTGATTACAAAATACCGTTTTCTTACTGAGTGTAGTTTATTTATGGTCTGTATGGAAAACATAAAGCAACTATGTTACGACAACAAAATTATTTTAGCACCCATGGTCAGAATAAACACGCTACCAATGCGATTATTGGCATTGGATTATGGAGCAGATATTGTATACACCGAAGAATTAATTGATCATAGACTAATTAGATGTTATCGAAAAGTAAATGGTAATTTAAAAACACAATTTTTAATTACATGTTAGAAAACCTATGTAATTATTTTAGAAACATTACAAAGTATTGATTATATTGACAAAAGTGATGCTACTGTAGTATTCCGCACTTGCTCACGCGAAAAGGCATATGTTGTTCTTCAAATTGGCACTAGTGATCCTGAACGTGCAGCTAAGGCTGCACAAGTAGTGTGAGTATAATTTTGATAACCATATATACTAAATTTTATTATTTGTTTTTATTATTATCATTAGAGAACAAGATGTAGCAGGAATTGACATAAACATGGGTTGCCCTAAAGACTTCTCACTCAAAGGAGGAATGGGAGCTGCTCTTTTATTTAATCCTGATAAGGCTTGTGCGATTCTTTCTGCAGTAGTATCAGCTGTTAAAATACCAGTGACATGCAAGATTCGTGTGTTAGAAGATATTGATGATACTGTTGCGTTGTGTAAGAAATTAGCTGCTACTGGAGTGGCTGCAATTGGTGTACATGGTCGTATCATTAAAGAGAGGCCAATACATCCAAATAGAAACCATTTCATTAAAGCTATATCTGAAGCATTAAATATCCCAGTTATTGCTAAGTTAGTAATGATAAACAAATATATAAGGTACTAGTGTCTAGCATTGGCGTATTTAGGATTTTGTCCAGGGGGGGATTTACGTTGGAAAACATAATTTCCTCGACGGTAGGAGGGTCACTTACCAACATTATAAAACTTACTAGTAAAAAATAATACCGGGGGGGGGTCTATCCCCCATATCCCCCCGTAAATACGCCACTGGTGTCTAGTAATGTACAAATTGAATCATTAGTAGAAAAAGGACTTAACACTTAAATACATTTAAAATTCTCTAATATTGAAGTATTATAGAAGCTATTAGAAGTATAGTACACAATCTATAGTGGCCACTTATACTTGCATCAAATTACCTAAATTATATAAAGTCTATATTGCAGTATTTCTATATGATTTAGTCTACATTATTTATTGATCTCACTCATAAATTAAAATATTATTTGAATTAATTGGTGGAAAATATTTATCAAATAAATTATTTCCAGCAAATTATCTAAAAATGAATTAAATATTAAAACAGTAAAACTCATTATAAATTAAAGTATGAACTTAAAATAAAAACAAAGTCTTGTTTACCCTAAAATGTCTAAATAAATGTACGTACAAATAATGCTAGTCAAATGTAGTAAATTATATTACATTTGTTGCTTACATAATATTCAGTCAGTGTCAGATTTAACCATTGTGCAGCTTTAAGCAATAAAGAAATTGCAGTCTTTTAATATAAATATTTTTTTAGTCTAAAAATGTTATTAAACTATAAAAGCAGAGATTCCCAACCGAGGTGCCGCAAACTTTATTAAAGATTCTGCAAAATTATTTGAAATATTTTTTTATTATTATTATTATTTATGCAATAATGATTAAAAATAAAAAATATTTAGTTAATATACAATGTAATTTGTTTTATAAAATATAATATGTGTATATACTGTATACCTACTTCTTACTACTTTTGTTTATACTTATGCACTGCTAAATAAAACCGAAGTAGTCTATTAGGTGCCTCTGAATTTTTAGAAAATGACTTTGGGTACCGTGAATCAAAAAAGGTTGGGAACCTCTGTATTTAAGCATACAATTATAGTTTTTTTTGGTTAATCTATGGTTGTATAATATATACAAGTTATATGGTTGTATCTACTTGTCTGTATTCAAGTCATATATATATAACATGGTAACGAAAAATTTATAAATAATGCAGCAATGCTATATAATAGGGTGATAAACTCTATAATTTTGAAATTAGAAAATATAAAATATAAATATTATCACAATCCCGTTGGTCTAAACACATTTTATAATTAGTTGCATTTCTTTTAGTTCCAGTGACATATAATAAAAATGTAATATTAAAAATTATTTGCTGCCCTAAGCACTAGCTTATAGTGTTTACTGGGAAATAGGGCACTGTATACTGGCAATGTATCACAGTAGATCAACCAGCAAAGAAAAAATAAAGATATATAAGTACTTGTTCTAATCATAAATGTTCAAACAATGTATTGTTTAGTTGCATTAATAGTTATTTTAATATGATGGATAGATGAGTAGATGAGAATATATAATGAGTTCTTGATTGTAAGCACTCCTATTAGATGAAAGCATGAGGTATCAATGTATTATATGTATTATATATTTATAACTTAAAAAAAAATATTTTTGATGTATTTTATTTTTTTGTAGTGGTGGGTCAAAAGAAATTAAAGCATTTGAGGATATAATAAAGTTCAAAAATGTAACCGGTTGTTCAAGTGTTATGATAGCACGTACAGCTGAAAAAAATTGTTCTATATTTAAAAAAGATGGAAAATTAGACTTATTTACCGTAATAAGAGATTACTTACACCATGCTGTTGATTATGATAATGTTGCTCCAAATTCAAAATACTGTATTCAAAATATGCTACAAAATATTCAAGAAACAGAGCAGGGAAGACTTTTTCTGGAGTCTACATCCTTACAACAAATTTGGTTTGTTTAAAGGCAGGTTCCCAATAGTACAGTTTGTAGTCTGTAGTCAGTTTTTATATTGATTATAGAATGGACCAGTGGTTTCCAAACTTTTTTAGTTTACGCCACCCTAAAAATAAAAAAAATTAATTGCTCCTCCCATAAATAAATAAATTACAAAGTTATAGTATTTAAATATACAAATATTTTTATTGTTATGACAAAATAACAGGGCTCGCGCCTCACAGTTTAGGAACCGCTGGAATAGACTATTCTATGTCTACATTTATTGCTAGTATACTTGTATGTTATGACGTAATTTAGATTTATACTTTACCAATATTCCATAATTATACACGACTCCAACTTATTACCTATTTCACTTATTTTTTATGTAGCGTGATAATCTTTAGTTTTTAGATTTTGCTTTGTTTAAACTTAGCTGCCTGCCCAATACTGTACTAATGTGAACTGATCCTAAGAAATTATAATGAATTTAGACATGTACTTTACCCAATATTTTATAATTTTAAATTTTTAGTGACCTTTGGGAATTAGGTGATTACTGTCGTCAAAAACAAAAGAAAATGAACTATCTTCGTTTTGAAGAAAGAGATGTAGCATGTAATGATCAAAAACGAATTAAGCAGAGTTCTGCTGATGAAGAAGAATCAAATTATGTTAATAGTTTAAAGTGTATGTATATACGTTCATTGTACCCCAGACCTGAAGACTTGCCAAAAACAAAATTGTTAAATTGGGCAAAAAAACACAATAAGCCATTACCAAAATATCATACAGAACAATTTGAAAAACTTTTCAAAAGCACGGTGACATTTGATAATCAAAAATATTCATCATCTTTTTGGTAATTATTACTTTGTGTAAAAAAAAAAAAAAAACTATATAATATTTATTTCTGATAATATATTTATATTTTTCAGGGAAAAAAATAAAAGGTGGGCAGAACAGGGTTCTGCAATTGTTTGTTTACATTACTTAAAAGTTTATGATATTGATTACATGAAAATTAATGGAATTCTTGGTTAGGTTAGATATTGTTATTGACTTAATTTTTTTTTTTTTAACTAAATAAAGTTTAATTTATAATATTATTCATGTATTTCATTTTTACATATTGTATTCTACTACATTAAGATTGAATAACATATTTATTTTTTTAACTTAATAAAAATTACTTAGGTATATGAGATTTTAAACTGAAAATATAGATTCTAACTAAACAAAACCCATTAAACATCACTAATATATTTGAAAATGCTAAAAAAAAACATATTTGAGAATTAATTATAAAAAAATCACAAATACATTCTAATTCAGCTATTAAACATTCTTCAAAAATATTTATGATTAGGTAATAGTGGTTATTTTATTTTTCAAATATTGCATATTTCTACAATAAACATCTAAAATGCATATTTAAAGATATATAAGCCTTGGTATTTGGTAAAAGTAGAAAATAAAATATTACCAATCCTTCAACAAAAAAATAGTTATTTTATTTACATCTTAACAAAATTGTCATGAATTTCATATAACTGCAACAGATTATTTTACTACTACAGTATTTGAGTTTTGACTTAGTCATTTTCTTTTGTTTTAATTGCGTTGGATACATGTTGTTTTTGAATCTACTT